>JAVSBV010149274.1:0-44809 GCA_033117975.1 Parotocinclus spilosoma | reverse complement strand
ACTATCTGGTACTATCTGCAAAGGTACTCAAACTATTAACGATTAAACTATTAATGATGTTTCAAGAGTTACAATATACAATATAGTAGCTCTGGTTGAGGAGCCTGCAGCTGTGGTTAAGGTGCATTTGTCCTGTAAGGGATTGGTGCCTTGTGTATGGTTGGTTCCGGCAGTGTGCACCCTGTGCTGCACTGCAGACCCCAGTTCCACGTAACCCTGCATTGGATTATCCTGGTATGACAATGAATTAATGACAAAATGGGATTTATTGGGGCATAAATTAAATAAACTTCAGTACAACATTTTTTTTTATGTTAGAAATCGATGTGGAACCTAATGATATTACTGATAGCAATTTTAATAAGCAAAATGAACAAACAAACAAATTCCTGACTATGTGTTTCATTCAGCTCAGGTCAGTACCAGGGTTTGGCCCTATTTTTTGTTGAGTCTGGCCCAATATTTACTTTGTATTTCAAGTTGAATAAAGAACAGCTCCCAGAGGTGAGTACTATCCCAACTGATGCCAGGCACAGATTACAAGGCTGGCGGTGTGAGATCTACACATGAAAACTCTTATCTAAAATGTTATGAATGCAGCACTCTCTGTGATTGCCAGGTTGAGATGTCCAGTACAGGATGCTGGAATCAAGAGAATTATACGTTCCTCACCTATTGAATAGAACATACACTGTTCCTAGGTTACATAGTTCTTCCATAGTTCATAGACTATCCAATAGTTTAAGAAAATTACAAAAATGACCATCATGGTAAATAATCTGTAAGTAGTATAAAGCAAATAATACTATTGTATATTGTACTATATTGCAGTGTAATACTTGTGTATTAAACAGCACATTAAAGCAAATAACAAAAATGTTACAGCACTGCATTAAATATTCCAGACAATTTTTATGTTAATTACAGTCTCAGTCTCGGTCTCACTTTTCATCAACTTTTCCTGCTGACTTCTGTGGCAGCAACAGATTGAGAAGGTCGGTCCATCTCTATCCTCTTTACAGATTCCAGCTCACCTTGCTTTGCAAGTCAACTTTATATAATCCCTCCAGCAGGTCCTGGGTCTGCCCTTGGGTTTTCATGCAGAGGGCCATGCCTGGAACAGCTTTAGTGGGAGCCAAGAAGGGAGTATCCTTGTAAGACACCCAATCCGTCTCAAGTGGCTCCACTTGATCCGAAGGAGCAGTGGCTCTACTCCAAGGTTTCCTCGAATTTATGAACTATTTACCCTGTCAAGGAAAACCCGTCTAAAGAATCTCATTTCTGCCGCTTGTACCCATAACCCTACTCTAAAGTCAGTCGCTTTAGACTCAGGGGAGAAACCTCTGCATGTCAAACGCCTGCCTCTGTTGACGCTAAAAGCACAGTCC
This sequence comes from Parotocinclus spilosoma, assembly GCA_033117975.1. Classification (NCBI taxonomy): domain Eukaryota; kingdom Metazoa; phylum Chordata; class Actinopteri; order Siluriformes; family Loricariidae; genus Parotocinclus; species Parotocinclus spilosoma. The sequence goes on along the minus strand of JAVSBV010149274.1, from coordinate 43,421 downwards.
TTTACTAATAAAAGCGATGTCACCTCCAGAAGAGGGGTATAAAGAATTAGAATTTTGATGTGAATTTGTAAATCAGTCCAAATATCTACAATACAGCTGCAGTGATTTAGTAGTAATAATAATAATAATATAATAATAATAATAATTGATACAGCCATCACAAACTGATTCATGAATCAGTCAACTTTCCTTTTATCCTGGTGTGGAGAGCAGTGATAGAGAGTGAAAGAAAGCTGACAGTTAAGCAGTTTTATTCAGAGCTGCTAAGAGTACAAACAAAGTTGGATTTAGGTACCTGATATCTGCACCATCTACACTTGTGTGATAACATTTAAAGTGTGAGTTTCTGTCATATACTGAGCAGATAGCCTTAACAATAGTCTGATGATGTGGAGCTCGATACGACCACCAATGCTGATGCCAGCCCAATCCATCATTCCCTCACCATCGAATCCTTTCTCGTTTCAGGACACGATGATTATCAGGCTGCAAATTGAACCATGACTCATTAGGATGCCCAGCACGGGTCCAATGCTCACCACCCATCATTCTATGGGTTCTTTGGCATTCAGAAGATAAGAGAATGCATACCATTGGACATGTAGTCTGTTTGGTTTCGTATGGTCTGGGTGCATAGCCGTCATCCAGTGGCAGCAAGGACTGTCCCAGTAACTCTGTTTTGAAGTAGCGGTATTTCTTGCTGTTGTGGCAGATGGGCGACCCTGCCCTTGTCTTCTTTGTACTGTTCCAGTTTCTTGAAAGTGATTCCACAGTCTGATGATCGTGCTTTGGAATGTTCCAAGTGCTGTTGCCACTGTTGTCTGTGTTTGACCTGCTTCAAGATGTCCTATGGCCCTCCAAGCTTCACATTTAGGGAAATTGTGTTGCAGAGGCATTGCAAGGTCTTGGAAATTGCAGGATGTGCACTTTCTAGATCAGGGAACGTTCAGATACTCTAGCACTTTGAGTTGAGAAGGCATGTCTGTGGACTGGGAAAGGAAACATTCCTAGAGTAAACCCATGCCTATATGGGAAGAGCATGCACACTCTACACAGAAAGGACCCAGACCACACCAACCTGGGCTCAAACCCTGGACCCTTTTTGTTGTCATGTGACAGTGCTACCAAACCATTATACTGCCCACACCGACTTTTATTTAATTGCCAACATGCATTATTTCTTGGATGTCTTGCAGGAAGCATATGTTCGTATTACCGTTTCTACATTAACGAGATAGAAGAGATAGATAGAAGTCTAAAAACCTTTATTTACTGACACAGTCCCATACCATGACAGACTCTGGCTTTTTGACTTACTGCTGTGTCTGGATATTTTTCTTTGTCTTTGGTGCAGAGCACACAGCGTTCAGTTCCTCCAAAACAAAACAGATCTGCAAAACTAATTCATCTGACCAATCTTACATGTTTCCACTGTGTGATGGTCCATCTCAAATTAATCTTGAGTTCAAAGAAGTGACACCACTTCTGGATATGCGTGATATAAAGCTTTTTTTGTTTTGCACAATAAAGTTTTTAGTGGCATTTGTAAAAGTATGTATAAATTGTAGTGCTTGATAAAGTTTTGCCAAAGTAATCCCTTGGCCATGTGGTTATCAGCTATTGATAAATGATGGTTCTTGATCTAGTGCCGTCTGAACGATCGAAGATCACAGGTATTCAGCAAAAGCTTGCATCCTTGCCCTTTATGCACTAAAACTCCTCCTGATTCGTTGAATCGTTTCAATATTATGCAGAGGGAGAAATCTGTAAATGCATTCCAATAATTTTCTTACCCATTTGAGAAAAATCTTTTTGAGAAAACTTGCGCGTCTCTGCCTATCTTTGCTCCTCAAAGCCTTTATTGAATGCTGCTTTTTTACCCATTCACATCACCAACATTTGACCTACATTGCCCTGTCTCAAATAAAAAAAATAGTTTCAGACCTGAAAAGCAGGAATTGATGTTTACTATCAAATTTAATAAGGCTTACCAGACAAATGTGAAATATCTCTGGTGTAAGATATAATTAAGTTATTTTTATTTGGCAACTCCCATTCCAACTGATTCCAACTTCTTCTCGTTTGGGGTTGTAAATCACAGCAAATTATGTCTTTGGGAGGCAGATTTTGGTGAGATTTTTCAGCCATCGATGAATGACAATTCTTGATGCGTGTCGTCTGAAGAAACGAAGATCAAGGGAGTTCAGCTTAGACTTGCACGCACTGAAATTCCTCCAGACTCTTTTAATTGTTTAATGATACGCACTGTGGAGGGTTTTGATCATCTGGGTTTATTACATACCACAGTGGTTGTAATTATTATAAGAAGATTTATGTGAACAGAATTGAGATTTATGTGAAAGAAGTGTTCCAATATTCTGAAATATTGGTATAAATGACTGTAAAGGTGAAGAAGTAGGAGAGCAGGCTTTCAATCCCTGGCTGATGCAGTGCTTTAGGATACTTTGCTCATAGGACCAGTTATAGTATGTAATTAAGAGAGGAAAACTGTAAATGTTCATTTAGATTGTACAGAACAGACTGTGAGTAAATAGTTTTGACAGCTTTCTGTTTTCAAACCACTGTTCTGATATTTTTCACATTAATTAAATTACATCAATCAACAACATTGTACTTATGTGCTTTTGCAACTTACTGCCTATGATTAAAAAACAACTTCTGAGCCTTGCTGGAACATGCTTGTGGCAGTCCCCTTCTCTCACAATATTTAATAGTTTGATTGATCTGAAGCATGGGAACGAAGATGTGATGAAAATGATTAAGCTTTTTAGGATTAACTTTCATTACGTTGGTGATTAGGTGATTGCATTCTTATTGTTTGCATTACCAGTGCCGATAGAGAGAAAGCCAAACGATTCATGTAGGTCTTAAGTGAGCATTTACAAATATGATAGCAGATGATTACCAATGCTTAGGTGCCCCTACCACAGTAAGGCCTGGTCTTAAGGTGTGTAGTTGTGTAGGGCCTTTACATGTAAGAGCTGCTAAACACACTCGTCTCATTTACTGCCCCTGCTGATCTCCAACATGCATAGAGCCAGACCGTTTTGCCCTGCTGTTGCTACATCACTGTGGTAGCCTAGTGGTTAAGGTACTGGACTCTGGTTCAAATCCCATGTCTGACAAGCTGCCACAGTTAACCTCCAATTGCTTGAATTGTAAGACTGTATAAGTTGTAAGTCGCTCTGGATAAGGGCGTATGCTAAATGTCGTAAACGTAAATGTACATCACACCATCTTGCCACTGTACCTGCCTCGCAGCCAGGCAATGGAGATAAGAAATTACTGGAGTGAAGAGTGCCATTCAAAATGCATTTAGAACAGAATAAGCCCGAGGCAGAACTTGATCAAAAGAAAACAACGCTCAGAACATTTTATTACTGTCAGCACGGTTCACACATGAACTTCTTAGCACATTTAATGCTACACATCCAGTAGATTGACATCGGGATGTCTGCGTGTATGTGTGGAGGAATTGTCGCTAGATTCGTGTTAGCTGGTACCAGAGGCAGGAAGGCATAAAATTCTCCATCTTGTCTGCAAAAAAACCCAGTGGTGCGAAGAGGGTGCTGAAGAACTGTGGGAAGGAGAAGAAAAAAAGGGGTTCAATGAAAAGAGAGCTAAAGACATGGAGAGTTGATACAGTTGTGTTCAACATTATTGGCACCCCTGAAAATTAAGTAATTAAGTGTAAAATATTTCTAGACCTAAAGTGTGTAGTTCAATATATTTGTACTCAATGTTGGTGGTACAGAAAAGCACATGAAAAAGCAAAATACGAACTTTGCAGGAAAAAAGGATACAAAGTTTAAAATCATGCCAAGACACATTTATGGAAACCTTTTTAAAATCAGATTGAAGCAAAGGACAAAATCGGACTAACCTGTGATTAAATAGAAATTAGACTCACTTGTCTAAAGAGCTCTCTGAGCAGACCAGAAATGCAATTAGCACCAAGCAGAAGCAAATACAGTCGATTCTGGTTGATTGGGCCACATCGGGACGCGATCGTTTTGGTCCCAGTAACTAGCTGGTTTGCTCTTGTCAACACAACTTTTATATTCTCCCAGAGATCCCAAAAATCCTCCCATAAATCGCTGATCTGCTTTTGCAGTGGCTAAGTGGCGACTTCTTTTTTTTTTTGTAGTAAATGAAAATGTTAGGCAAAGACCTGTAGTTGGCAGTTGGGGGCTGGGGAGAAACTCTGGAGTGCTCGGGTAGTGATGCAAGAGACGAAGAGTTTCTTCACGGATATGACATACTGTACACGTTCTTTGGTCCGATTAAGCAGAGTTTTGGTCCAAATAAGCGAATAACATTACACGTATATAATAGGATTTGTTTCTGTACTTTAGGATTTGATTTGTAGACATGGGCTTACATTGCTTTGCTTTATTCATGCTTTTAATCATTAATTCCACACCAATATAGATAAAAGCTTATAAATACCAAATCCGAATCAAATAACAAAACGTCCCATAACGCTGACAGGTCCCTAAACCGCTCGCAAACTTTACAATTCTAGAACAACAAATAAACAAAAAGATCTTCCCTCGTGCCCGGTGCCAACTCCCTTCCCTTCCAAACATTTTTATTCCCTTTAAATGCATTAAAACCTCATGTTTATGGAAACACAGTGCTTTTGCCCCCAGGGAGGTAAATATGGGGCGCATTTGACATTCGTGCATTGAGTACGATACGAGCCGAGGAGTCGAACGGTAACGGTTTTGCTCCGGGGTGGTCTCAAATTAAACCCCATCCTAGCCTGGTATTAAAACTATCGAGCACTGCTCTGAGGGTCCTACAGCGGGGCGTCACACGGCAGCCTCGTACCGAACGCCATCTGTATAACAAGTCACTCAACTCAGTCCTGCCTGGTTCTGACATCTGCCAGCGCCTGCGAAAAAACGCGAGACGCCTCATAAATCTGTACGACCAGACAGCCGAATCTGATACGAGCAATACATTTAAAACTGCTCTCACTCCAGGATGGGAAAAAGGTCCGGACCTGACGGTTACAACGTCTACAGAGCATGAGATATTGGAGGAAAGATGTCAATTGGACTCCTGAGCAAAAAAACCCAAGAGAATAAAAAGCATCTCAAAAGTGCTGGAACAAAAAATTCACGGTGGAATTTTCCCTCCGATGATCGACTTCATTAGGTTCAATAAAAGACATTCGTTCGCATTTATGAAGTGTAAACAATGTGAAACGCTGCCTTACGGAAGGGTTAAACAAACATTTTTGTATTGTTTTTTGTTTCTGAAGAATTACAACTGGAAAAAAAAAACGTATAAAGAGGTAAACAAGAATATTTAGTCTTCTGAACGTAAAAGAAATAAGAAGCCTTAGTGAGAACGGAAGATACACCTGTGAGAGGGACCTATGGTAGCGCCCTCTGGTGTTCAGAAATCAAAACCGCCTTCGATGGCGTAATAAAACTGGAAATGCTTTCTTGCATCGTCTCAGCCCTGATACTGAACTTAAGGTAGAGGAGACAAAACCGGATAGCAGGTCCAAGATAAGATAAGATAAGATAAAATAAAATAAAATAAAACACAATAAAATAAAATAAAATAAAATAAAATAAAATAAAATAAAATAAAATAAAATAAAATAAAATTAAAGCAACAGGAACAATATGAAAGCTTTTCGGATGGAGAGCGATGGAGAGTAAATCATTCGTGAGTGGAGGACATAGAAGTTACACGCAAGTGAAGGATTTCAAAGAGTAGCAGGGGTAAAAAGGGGCTTTTAAACTGGGAAGGAAGCGGTGGGAAGAAAATCGGAACGAGACGTTTCCCAAATAATGGGGGCAAAATCTAGAGCTTTAGAAAACGAGGAGCAAAAGCGCTGCCTGGGAGCGGGGCCTTTCGAACGAGGACACGCCCTGAATTTAAATTCCACCTGTGCCGAGAAGGTAGACGCGTCTTTGATCCGTGCAGGGCCACGGGGCGGGGTGATGGGAACGGTGGCACGTCTGACGCCTCTTAAAAAAACAAAGCGTAAACATTAGCGAAACGCGGGTCTCTCTGATGTTATTAACGAAGCCCCCTGATCGTTTGCGGCGTTAAAACTTTCGGCGTCTCTGACTAACTCCTGGAGCTCAGGCCGTCGGGGGGGGGGGCGTTTGGGAGAAGCAGCATCAGAAGGAGGGCTGAGCGTACAGGAAGTCCAGTCGAGAGCCAGCGCTCTCTTTCTTCCTCAGACTCAGACGGTGTTATGAATAACCCATGAAGCGATTTTTTCCGGTTCCCGCGGGCCATCTCTGAGTCTCGCTGTTTTAATCACGCTGCTTGCTGAGCTTCAAATGTTCTCTCCTGGAAGACTACGGCACCGTTCCTCTTTTGTTCTTCTCGCAGATTAGCATATTAATAGCTAATGGGGCACACTTTCGGCGTGTGAGCCGGTAGCGAGAAAGACCGAACGACGTCACGAGTGGAGTACGACATGAACCGAGAATTGCTTTGATGAGCAAACTCTGGACGTGGTAGGAACGCCGTACAGCCGCAGTGCATTTATTTATTTCCTGTGTGCTTATATTTATATCTGACTCACAGTTTGAGCTGTGATTTGTAACAAGAGAAGAGCAACCCACCCGAGCAGAGCAAAATATCAGCCGACTCGCTGAAGGCGAGTGCCGTAGATCATCGCAGTCGTGATCTTGTTCGCGCTATCGCTATATAACGAAACGAAAACAAAATAGATCAAAGAAGCCACAGCCAACGCCACGACAACGGCTTTATATAATGTACTGGGCGCGTTTTTTATTCATAGTGATTTATTAAAACGTTGATAAAACAACCGAGGTGAAGGAGGGCGCCGTAGATCATCACAGCCGGGATCTTATTTGCAAAATAAATCACAGGAACCCTGAATTTCATTCTGAATATGATTTAATACTGACATTACTACAGTAATACTGAGCCTCTGGCAAAAAAGATGGTCCACAACGGCAACAATTCCCTACTACGCTACGCCACAAAACGTTCACGTAATGGCGACAACTCATGATAGTTTGGAATACCAAGTGCACAGAAGCGAAGGTTAAAGGAAAAAGGAAGTAAAACGAGAGAATTTGGTGATTTTTTGGGCATTATTATGGCATTATTTAGATGTTTCTTATTTTATATATAAGATTGGAACTTACTTAATCTATTAGATAATAAGCTGATGAGATAATAAAACGAACAAATGATTCACTGAATCAAACACTGACACATGGAGAGAGAAACAGAACTTCCCCAAACGATTCACTGATTCAAACTCGGACCTTACAGAGGAATAAATCCGAATCATTAAAGTGATTCACTGATTCAAATGCTGTCTTGTCAATACCGAGTCTCTGATTCAAACCGAATCCGAATCATGACCGAACGATTCACTGATTCAAACCAAATCCGAATCACGACCGAACGATTCACTGATTCAAACCGAATCCGAATCACGACCGAACGATTCCCTGATTCAAACCGAATCTGAATCATGACCGAACGATTCACCGATTCAAACCGAATCCGAATCACGACCAAACGATTCACTGATTCAAACCGAATCGTGAATGAGCAAGGAAACGATTCGCTCACTCCTTGTTTTTCCGTTGTGTTGCCACGTCCACTGTAAATCCTACCAGGTGCTAATGCTAAGACATTGAACCGAGCTGATGACTGATGTTTTTGATTTGGCGTCGGTTTTGTGCTCTGGGAGTAAACAGAAATAGAGAGAGAGAGAGAGAGAGAGAGAGAGAGAGACAGGTCTTATCTCACATTACCATAATGTGAGAATCTCCAGAGAACATGGCAGCAACGCTAATAAAAGTGAACAAGACGCCGTGAAAAGAAAAACAAAAACACACGACAGAACATCGTCACACATCTATTTCCAGACCAATCTAGGAATGTCCGCGGGCGCAGAAGGGGCATGGCAGCCCCCCTAAACGACACACTCCGTAGACCCCGCCCCCCCCGTCCCGAGGCGAGGTTTTTTATGCCGCTGTGGCTGTTATGATCGCGATTTTATTTTAAAACTGGTTTAATCGCTTGTTTTTTCCCTTGAAACGTTCATTCATCTCATGGCTGAAATCACATTTAGATGCTAATGTGACTAATAAACAGCCAAACCCCGGGACAAGCAATTCCGACTTTCCAAAACGACACAGTGCTAACTAGATAACTTCTCTATTAGCCACATCAAATCTAGCCAGAAGACCCGGTTTAATGCACGCCCACGTCTCATCGCTGGTCAGTACATGCTAGCAGGGACGGGAAGCTAACAAATGATTATCAATAAACGCTACAAACGACGCGGGAAGGAAAAACACCACAGCATTCCTGATTTATTAGCTAATCATAATTCCTTCTTCATTCTTTTTTTCAGCCGCCTGTTCTTCCTTTCTTCTTCCTCTTCCAATCTTTCCGTATTTTAAAAAAAAATTCTTGTTAAAAACCTCACCTTGTTTTGTTTTTCTCGCTCTGATTTAAATGCATTTCTTTCCCCTTTTTTTTCAATCGTACCTTTTCTATTCGTCTTTTTCCGTCTTTTTTCTTCGCTTCTGTTTTAACCCCTTTTTTTAACATAATCAATTAATTTTTTTTGTTTCCTTCTCTGCTTTTCTTCCCTGCATGTTAAACTGAACTCTTTGGAGATTTATTTGATCACACCTTCTCTTGCAGCTCCTTCAGTAAACACTCTTGTTATTTTTTAAAGCTTAATCGCTGCTCTGTATGGACAGCTGATTCTCAAAAACTCTATAATCATAAACATTGTTGGCAGCTGCCGCTGAATTTGTCATATAGTGACTGCGTAAAAAACAGCTGGAACAGGGGAACATCTGCCTGCCTCAAACCCTCTTCTCTCCTCGCCGAACCATCAGCACCTTTAGTGCCGACTCAGGTCATTTCGAGCCACCAGGACAGAACCAAAACTACAGAAATTCATTCTAAATCCCACTTTAAGATCCAGTTTCTATACCCAGCGTTACACGAACGTAACATTTATACTCCCAAAATGATCTCCTACGGTCCAAACTGAGCTCCCAATATTGGCGTCACGAACAGGATAAGCCTCGTCGGACGCCAGTGAAACGTTCAAAGTCAAACAAGCTGGTCAGTTAGCTGCAGCACGAAGGAAACCACAAACACAAACACAGCCAGAGCGACACAAGTGGGAAATCATCACGGATTAGCATAGCTGTGACTAAGCTAGCACAGCCAGTCCATTCCAGTTTAAATATTTATGCAACGGAGAAAGAGAGAAACATCTGACATTGAAACATTTCGCTGGAAACTTCGACGAAGGCACTGTGGCGCAAAACAAGACGCTTTTTGCCCATCAAACCCAAAATTAAGGCGCTTAAAGGGGCGCACATGGTCAGCAACGGTACTCTCGGGGAGGCTGTGGGGTTGTAACGGTGCTCCCGCTGGTATTAAGGGGTTCACAGTGTGCCAAAAATGTCCCCACACCTAAATTCTGGCCTGACCATCCAGCAGAAACCAAAACTCATCAGATCAGGCAACATTCGTCCAATGCTTTGGGCTTGGTCCGCTCTTAGCTGAGGTCTGCTGCTGCCGTAGCCTATCTGCTGCAAGGTTGGACGTGCTTTCCCAGTGCATCGGTTCTGGCGAGCGGTAATTTGAGTTCCTGATACCTTCCTTATCTAGGCACGAACAAGGCATTTTCACCCAGAGGACTGCCATCACCGGACATTTGCCCTCTTTCGGACCGTTCTCTGCCAAGCCAAGAGATGGCGCTGTGTGTGAAAACCCCCGCTTCTGAAATACTCATCGCCAACAACCATTCCGCGTTCAAAGTCACCTTTCTTTCCCGTTCGATCAGATATCCGTGTTCACCGCCGCCGTATTTCCCTTTACTCCAGATGTTTCCCTCCAGATGTTTACCCTACTCTATTTTTGTTTCGAACAATAGCTCGCATTTTCCTCCTGAACCCCCAGAGATGACGTTCTACTCAAAGCTCTCTCCATTTCCCACTCTGGAGACCTGTTCTGTCCTTTACGACGCAAATCCGCCTCCCTGCTCGCTTACCTGCTTTTATTCGCCTGCGAGTGCGTTGCCTCGCGTTGTATTTTCACCCTCGTTTTGAGCTTCACCAAGCCTTTCAACTTGTAAAACATGCGACCAAAAGTATGTGGAATCCCCGAAAACGAATTCACAGGCAGCGTTCTGGGTTGAGCAGCGCGCACACACTCAAATAACACACACACACTGACATTATACACAAACAACACGTACAGATACGCTTACGCTGACATCACACACGCTCACGCAACACCTACTCACACACTGACTGACACCGATGGCCTTTTGCCATACATAATGCTCACAGATGCCACGGGTACAAAAAAAAAAAAACACACAGAAACACCCAAACAAGTGTTTTTTTTTTTCCTGGAACCCCAAACCATTCATGGCATAAAAATTATAGCTTGTTTTCCTTTTCTCCTGGTATCAGTTTATGGTATTTTTAATTGAATCCTTTTCTCTTTTCACGACAACTAAACGCAGATTTTTTCCCTCAGTCAGTGTGTTATTTGAATTCTACTGAACCTCAGCAGATAACACCTCTTAAAAGGCTTAATGATGGACATTCTGCTGCTTTACAACTGGAAGCAGAACCACGTACGTCTTCACATATTGGATTTCTATATTATTACAACACAAGTCCACTAAACCTGCTCCTAGAAGATCAAAAATGCATGTCAAAAGACAGAAAAGCCCAACGTCAGGCTTCAGTGACCTGGGTAGTCCTTCAAAAAAGGGACAAGGGACAAATCAATTTTCTCCGCCTGCTGGCAGCTGTAGAGCTGGAGAAACTGTAAAAGGGAGAAACGGAGAGCAAGGTGAAAGGCGATATTCGTCCGAAATTCACGTTCCCTGCTGGGCAACGCTGGACAGTGTGACGTAAGGCTCCTTCGGAGCTCCCCTGAAGCCGTGGAAACATTTATCAGCAATGTTTAGAGGTCTGAAAGTTTGAAATAACAAACAGCTGCAGGGCGGGTTCTAATTCGGAACGGAGACGTCTGGCGTGCAGAGCAGGCCGTCAGATCGCAGTGAAATCACAACTCGTCATCTGGATTAATCCAGGGTTTGTGCGGCGGTTCCTATTAAAGCATAAACGAAACAGGGATGACGTAGCACTCCGTCCTTCACCCGAGGCCAGACTGCAGAGCTGACTGGCGGCCAACTGCTAATTACAAAGCTCTTAAAACAATTTCTCTCAATTCGCAGGACGGATTTGGGTTTTTCATTTATTTTTCATACCTTTGCCAAACCGCGACGGCTATTAAAAGGTCAGGCAGAATCCACACCGCCTAAAGAGCTGACCGGTTGAGCTGAAAACCCTAAGAAATCTATTATGCTGGCATGAGCACGGCGCTCCCTGGACAGTAATTCTTTCAGCGGTGATCGTTTGTTTTGGGGCAGCGTTCGATAGTTCATGGAGCAACTCCTTTTCTTTGAGAATATTGACTGGAACAAGCTCGAAAATATTGACAGGGAGACGCCACAAGAGCCGAGGTCGATTCAAGGATGCTACCTGCAATCCAAATAAAGCCCACGCTAACCGAACGGGGCAGAATCCGGGACGGGTACGTCACGTCACGTCACGTCACGTCACGCCGGATGACCTTAATTACACTTAAGAACGGTCCCTTCTCCTTCAAGAAGTCTGGATTCATTTTGGCCACACACTGCACACGACATAGCACTTTTAGAGCTCGCGCTGTGAGCCTGTTTACGTTTTTTCGCTGCGGAGCGTTATTTTACACCGCTCCCTTACTTTTCAGTTTCTGTTTTTCTCCTTGCGCCAATCATGGCTTTTGTTTTAATTTACCGCGCCGATCTATTGGCCAGTTATTTTGTTGTATGTTACGTTGTCTTCTTGTTGTTCGGATCCCGGCATCGAAGCCGATTTGTGACCCCTGGACCGTTGTTCGTGTGGGTCCCTTGGCCCTCCACCGCGGGACTCTGGACTTTTGGTGTGAAAGCCCTTACCGGACTCGCGTGTGGTTACCTTTTCACTTGTCGTTTAAAATGCCTGACCTATGTGTGTTTTGTTAATTAAAAGTTTCTTCGCTTTCCCCTATTTGTTGTCCGTCTGTGGACACTGCACCATGGGCTCTGACCTTAAAACCCGATAGGGATCTTGGGGATTTAGCGAGACCAGGAATGACCCTGCGAGATCTCCGGGATGCCCTATTGTAACAGTTATGGGCCCTTTTCCCATTGACTGTGCTATTTTCCCGGTGGGATCTGGCAACCCTGGGATCAAAACGCAAGCCTATACTTGAGAAAACGAACAATTTGATTATTAAACGCGAAACGTCGAAGTAGAATGGTCGTGTAGACCTGGAGGATTCGCATTATCCGACTGCTCCAGGGTACCGTTTTATCTCTTATCGCTTTAGATGCCCAGTAATGGCCTCCTAAAGGAACTCACATTGGCAGGCGATGGCTTCCCATTCGATCTGAATATCACGTTACCTCAGATGGACCTTTCAAAACAAACACATTCCGTCGCGGAAGATCCACAGCCTGACAATGTTGGGAGACTTAATGAAATCGCCCAAAGCTAAATGAGGTTAGAAAGACGGAGACAGCTGCATAATGGAATCCGAGGGCAAATGGGAACGTAATGTATTCACCAGACCGATGTCAAGCAGCCGGGGCGGGAACCGGGTCATTAAGGGACGTTTAGGGTTGTCGGGGGTTGATGGAGGGGTGGGCGCGTGCCATAACGTACGTAGACGTCTTTGCTCGTAAGTTCCGAACGCATTATCGAAGGACGGGCGGCACAGAGCTGCAGAGGCACCAGGCGACTTACGGGCGTATAAGGTCTGCCACAGCTGTGCAGTGGCCGGGAAATCCGAAAGTGTTCCCAGACCGGCTGTACCTTTTTTTCGGCGTCGCTTTCTGAGGTACGAATTAATTAGAGTTAGTGTGTGGGCAAAACTGGGCAGAAGAGTGCAACCGAGAAGCAGATGGTGCCTCGTTCGAAAGCGTTTGCATCTTTTCCGCTTGGTCACTGGTGGAAGTCGGGGCGCCACGGGGTCAAGGTGATAGAAGAGGTAATTCCCCCAGCTTGGGGTAAGAAGATCAGAATCCATTAATCTGGGTTGGTGCCAATCCGTGCCCACTGACCCCGGTCTCAGCTAGGGGCGGACCGGGTGGCGGTAGATCCTAGAAAGTAAAACGTCCCAACGTCAGCTCTTACCCGGACATGATTTGCGGTAGCCAGTCAAAATGCTTCTGCGTTCGGAGACCCTGGGATGTGCTCTGGGTCCCACGGGACGACCGAGCGGACACAATTAGGACATTTCCTAGCTCTACAGGTCGACTGTGCATTAATGTTGGAACCAGAAATGGTATCAGTGCAGACCTACAGTACAGCCAGAGTCACGGGGAAAAAAAAACAACCTAATTGGCAACCGTAGGGTAGTCGCTTTGATCTCAAGCGGGTACCCGTGGGACGCCGGAGGGCACAAAGTCGTGGTATCTACATCCCTCTTCTTTCAGGACATTACATAATCCATTACAGGTCGCTTCCGGTTGGAACTTGGATTCCCAATTAGGCTCCAAGACTGGCAGAGCAGAAAATTAAACCTCGTCCCGAAGAGCTGGCTTCCAATGGTTTGGAATATTTCAACATCGTATTTTAAAAGCACGACACCCAGCTAGTGGGTCAGATATTGACCGGACAATCGGCGAGTTAGGATTAGCGTTGGGTTCAAAAGTGTCCAAACTCAAAATAAACGTCTGTGAAACCGGGCAGCAGCGTCTCCTATTGTGGAACGGAAAAATAAAAACTAAAAGCTGGACTTCGTGGTTCATTTTTAACGGTTGCTTTACCTGATGCATTATCTACTGGGGTGGGGGGTCTTATGACCGGGTTGCGGTCCAACAATCCCAGTCTGGTCTACTGCCCAAACGTGCCCCCTGTGAGCTCCACCTTCCTATTATCTTGCTCTAAACCATAAAACAGCTTCTGTACTAAGATCATCAGGTTGATTCCCTTCCTATAGGGAATTGTATTATATATTTAAAACTACAAAAGCCCAACTGCTGCCTAAAATACTGAGCAGCAACCAAGGCCGTTAGATGCCAGATCCTGATTAAGCCTGCGTTTTTTTTATCCTTATGAGTCATACTCACTCTGGCAACGGAGCGTTTTGCAAAAAAAGGGATGTCTGGATGCCTGTTTTCACTTGAATAAATTGCGTTATCAACCCACATCTTCTTTAAAACCCTTCTATAATAACAATCTAATATAATTACGCCGATGAATTAGTTCTTGGATCTGTTCCTAAGGTTCCTGAGCAGGTCGTTTCAGGTGACGGGATCTATCCTGGCTCATTTATGCCATCACTAAAGGTCCCTTCCTGGGCACTTTCTTCTAGACGCGTCGCGTCTCTGTTCTGTTCTGTATTGCGACGCTGAATGAACCTTTTTTTCACAAACCTTTCGATCGGATCTTGTAACAAAGGCTTGCTGAGGTAAGCAAGCCATGATCTATATACACAGTTTATACAGCTCTCCCAATGAATGGATCAATAAGCTGATCGATAAGCTCTTATGATCAACTCTGCTGTTCTGTATTATAAGGTTTCCCTCTACTCATATTCTAGACGATTCAGAAATCTCAGAAATGCCCGAACAGAGCCTCGGCCATCACCGGACCGATCGATTCGGCCGTGTGTTGCGCAGCAAAACGTTTCCTTAAATAAACAGCTTATCGTTCTCTCATAAGAAATGACCTTCTTAGCTACCATCATCTACTGCACGCCGTCTGCTTTAGAGTCTGCTACGCCCAGTCAGCGCCCCCCAGACTGAAGGAGTGACCCAGTCGGCCGTAGCGTGTATTGAATTGGACAAATACAAAAGGTCCCTCGGCAAGCCATGAAAAAAAAAAAAAAAAAACCACGGCCATTCTCTCAGGTTATGTTTTTATTGTAACTAAAGGGTCCTCTGTTGAATATTATCTCTTTTTTAAAACGCCAGCCTGAATGAAAGCCTCAAGGGCCGCCTGGTAAATTAGATATTGAGTCAGAGAACTACTAACTAAAGATTTTCTTATCTTCTCTCCCGCTCTCTTTTTTTATTTTAAGTCCAACGATTATTCGGAAAATTCTGAAAAACTCAGGCTGCCAAATCTTAAAAAGGATTCCTTTCCTGCCATCAATTGCTTTATTTTTTTTTACATTTTTTTAGGAAACATGGCTCTCATCTCTAACCTACACCCATGGGTTTCTCTTAGGGGTATGGGTGTAGGTTGTATAAAATCTTGGGTGCACATGCTGTATAAAATCTAAAAAAACACCATGTTGGATGAATCTTAAAGGGAAAAGTTAGTTTGTAGGATTCTAAGCTAGATATTTGAGTGACTCGAATAGAGAAAAGGAGCCAAAATGAAAACAAGGGAGGAATAAATCATTTATTTTCGTGTGTTTTGATGCGCACTTGAGCGTTTCAGCGCGTGTTCTCGAGGGTTGTGGCGGCTTTTCTTAAATAGGCTCAGAATAATTTGTATAAAATACGTTCAGAATCCATAATAAAACCCGGTTTCGGATGGAGGTTGCTTTAGTTGGAGTGACTCTAGACCTTTGCTCATGGGCTTCCTTAGCCCTGCTTTAGATCGTGAATAGAACTCTTTTGAAGGCTACTATCCATATCCCATCTTGTCCAGCTGGCTGGAGCCATTTGATTAATCGGGACAGATGTACCCGGGGCAGGTTAGCGCTAGCGTTAAGCACTAGAACAGCAGAGTTATTGAGCAATTCGACCGAACATCTCTCCTTCTTGCTGTTGGCAGGACTTGATTTGACCGGGTGACTTGAGCTGCTGATGTCTTGGAGAAAACTGGGAGAGCTGGGTGGCAAAATGTCCCATTTGGGTGAGTAAGGGGGTGGTCGATCATGACGAAAACAGCAGCGTATACCTGATACCCTTTGGTCCTGAGGTGGGACCGCCTTTAAAAAGGGTAGACACCTAATAATTTAGTTCATTTTAAAAATTTTCTACGACTAATTTAACTTTTACTATTAATTTGTTCGTTATTTATTAACCTATTTTTGCTGTAATTTAATATTCTTTTGGTGTTTGTTTAGTTAGCATCTGGGCCACCCATGTTGGTCGGGTCCCCTGTTGAGTCTTGGTTCCTCCCAAGGTTTCTTCCTACCATTTTAGGGAGTTTTTCCTTGCCACTGTCGCCCTAGGCTTGCTCAGCTTGGGATTGGCCTTCTAAGACAGTGTCATATTGTGAAGCCGCTTTGAGACGATGCTCCGTCGTAAAAGGCGCTATAGAAATAAATAAACTTAAACTTGAACTTAAAAAAGCAGGTTTATATCATTTCTTACTGACGTGAAATGAAATATACAACAAAAGGACAATCCCCAAAATAATTCCTCGGATGCTCGCTCGCTCGCTCCCAGGACCCGGCACAACGTCGGCCTGCGTAATGCACGTCAGCGAATAAACCCGTGATTTATGAACGCACCTGTTCCCATAGCACAGGTGGATCTAGACTTCATTACAGACTTCAAACGAGTGGATCCAGATGGGCAAACAGCACAAATAAATTCATCCAACCCTGGAGAAGCAGGCTCCTTTCTGGGCAAAATTTACGAGATGATCGACACCTGCACCCGCTGGAGCTTCTGCCTGTGTGTACGTGTCCGTCCGGGTCGGTAACCCGGGCTCGTCGTGACCCGATGGACGGTGGGAGAGAAGGTGCACTCGATGACGTGGAACTGTGGTTGCACCACGGCCGAGACGATGGCGTATCTAACCTGGACGATCCAAAACAGGAGCACAGGAGCTCAGTGGACCTCAGCCTGCTCCATAAAGCCATGTTTTTATTGTGAGTTCTCCTCCCTCAAATCCCCATGAATTCTGGAGATCAGGAGGTCAGCTCACAATATCGCTGCACCTCTGTTCAACAGCATCACCACCGCTTCGCTTTATCTTCTTCTTATTTGTTTTCCTATCTTGCTTACAAACTACAAACTACGCCTTACCATCGTATTTTCCCTTGCTTTGATGTTTCTCCCTCCGAGCGGATAACGTTAATAACGGTAACTAAAAAATCCGTAACCCTTTCCGGAATTTATTTTTGGGCTGCATTAAGGAACGCTCTTATGAGCTTCTCAAAGGTTGAGGAACCTAAGGACATTTTTTTTTTTTTGTTTTTTTTTTTTAATAACAAAGCTTTTGCGAATTCAAACCAGGATTTTTTACTGAAGAGTAAATTAAAAAATGCTGAAAAAATAAAGGCTAAGGACTTTCACCCTTCTGCTTTTTATTTCTTTCTTTCTTTTTACATTTACTTACCCTGAGTAAAAAAAAAAACGCTCATGCCGCTTGTTTGTGTGGTGGAGAACCTACCAAATCACACACTCTGACTTCACACGCCCAGTCATTTCTGAAAACAAAGCGCCGTTCAGATTTGGTTCAGTTTCGAATCAGTTCATTAGAATAACCACGCCCATCTTCTACATAACTCCACCCGCCATTTGCGGGTTTTTTTATTGTTATATTTCTTTCTTTTCATTTTTTTCCTCATTTCTTTTTTTCTTTCTTCTTAATTTCATCACTTCTTTCTTTCTTTTTTCCCCCTTCTTCCATTTTTTTCGCTATTTCCTCCCTTATTTCTTTATTTCCTTTTTTATTTCTTTCCTTCCCCCTCTTTTTTCCTTCTTTCTTTATTATTTTTTCTTTCTTTCTTTATCTCTTTCTAGAATAACCACGCCCATCTTATACATAACTCCACCCACCATTTATGTTTTTTTAATTGTTATATTTCTCTTTCCCTTTTTTTCCTTCTTTATTTCATCACTTCTTTTTTCTCTTATTTCTTTTTTCTTCCTCCCTTCTTTCATTTCTTTCTTTCCCTCCCCACTTTTTTCCCCTTCTTTCTTTTTCCCTTTTTTATTCCTTTCTTTTTTTTCTTCCCCCCAATTTTTCCCATAGCTTACCATACTTCTTTATTTCCTTTTTTATTTCTTTCCTTCTCCCTCTTTTTCCCTTCTTTCTTTCTTTTCTTCCTCCCATTTTTTTTCTTTTTTATTTCCTCATGTATTTTTCTTTCTTTCTTTCTTAATTTCTTTCTTTCTTTTTGGGGGAACTGCATTAAGGAACGGTCTTACGAGCTTCTCAAAGGTTGAGGAACCTACGGCCATTTTTTTTTTGAAATAACAGAGCTTTTGCGAATCCAAACCCGGATTTTTACTGAAGAGTAAATTTAAAAATGTTGAAAAAATAAAGGCTAAGGACTTTCACCCTTCTGCTTTTTATTTCTTTCATTCTTTTTACATTTACTCAAAACCCAAAACCCAATTATCCCTTGTTTTTAAAGTACGATAAATAAAAAACTTAACCGTCTGAGTTTGGACGAATGTTCCTAATCGTTTTTTGTTAGCTGACTCAGAGATTTGGAGCTTAGATTTAAAGTCTTTTCTTTTTTTTTTCGGGCCCCCTGAGGAAGGGAGAAATTAATCTGATTAGCAGAGCATATCTCAAAGTAATAGCCTGTATACGTGAACCAGAAAAAAGATGATGCTACGTGATAAACACATTTACATTTACAAATATATGCCGAGGGAAATTCGGGTCAGCTTGGAGCCCCGCTAATGCATCTCACCAGACGGAGCTCAAGCATGGCTGCTCTGCAGAGCCTTTTTTTTTTTTTTCCCTTTCCGGGTGTGTGCATGTGCATGTGTGTGTTTGAGCGTCTGAGGTCGGAAACATTTGTGGAGCGCTTAATTAAGAGCGAGTAAACGTCTAAGCTCGGCCATTAGCCCCCGTCGTAGCTAGCGGCCTGTGAAATAGGCTCTCCTTCGTGGCATTTCCACTAACAGGGAGGAAGGGAATTGATCAGGGGAAGCACAGCTTCTTAAATAAAAAACGCTTTTCCATCACCAGGAACCCGTTCACCCCTCACCAAAACTAATAGGAAAAAAGTTTCAGAGCCGCTTGGAGGCGGCGTGTTTGTGTTTATATAAAACTCACTTTAAAAACAAAAACGGTGGTGTGGTGGAGAACCTACCAAATCACTGACATCACATGCCCGGTCATTTCTTTGTGGGGTTTCTACGTCTGAAAACAAAGCGCCGTTCAGATTTGGGAATCAGTTTATTAGAATAACCACACCCATCTTCTACATAACTCCACCCACCATTTGTGGGTTTTATATTGTTATATTTCTTTCTTTATTTCTTTTCTCCCTTCCTCCATTTTTCTTTATTTCCTCCCTTACTTCTTTATTTCCTTTTTTATTTCTTTCCTTCCCCCTTTCTTTTTCTTTCTTTCTTTTCTTCCTCCCATTTTTTTTATTTCCTTCTTTCTTTCCCTTATTTCTTTCTTTTTTCCTCCCATTTTTTTTCTTTTTTATTTCCTCCCTTCTTTCTTTCTTTCTTTTCTCCCTTCTTCCATTTTTTCTTTATTTCCTCCCTTACTTCTTTATGTTCTTTTTTTTATTTCTTTCCTTCCCCCTCTTTTTCCCTTCTTTCTTTTTCTTTCTTTTCTTCCTCTAATTTTTTTATTTCCTTCCTTCTTTCTTTCTTTTCTTCCTCCAATTTTTTAAATTTCTTTCCTTCCCCCTCTTTTTCCCTTTTTTCTTTCTTTATCTCTTCCTTTCTTTTTTTCTTTCTATCTTTCTTTTTTATTTTTCTTTCTTTATCTCTTTCTTTTCCTTTTTTTTATCTCTATCTCTTTCTTTTTCTATCTTTATCTCTGTCTTTCTTTCTTTATCTCTTTCTTTGCTTTCTCGCATTTTTTTTCTTTTTTATTTCTTTCCTTCCTGTTTCCCCCCCCCCTTCTTTCTTTTCTTACCCTATTTCAGATGCAGGCCTAGCTAATGTTTATTTATTAATGTATCTTTAATCGCAGCCTTCCCAGCATCCTAGCTAAACCACGACCACATTCTGAGTGTATGTTTTTTTTAAATCACGTCACGTCATGTCTTTCTTTCTTCCATTTATTTTGGAGGAACACTCCCGCTCTACGTATTTATGGTACAGGATCCCATGTAAGCCCTTTGTTTTTGTTTTTGTCCCCCTCATTGTATTTATTTATTTTATTCTGGACCACATGATCCTTCTGATTCCAGCCTTGTTCTTCTGGCTCTCACGCTCATGTTTTTATTAATTTACCCATCGATTTATTTATATCTCTGTCTAATAAACATCCCTGGGCTCAGCCAGTCATTTATTTACCAACTCTTATTTATTTATTACGGTTTATTATTTGCTTTTTCGTCTGTCCTAAAGCTTTCCAGCCCTCCTCCTCAAACGGTGCGTTTGATTTATTTAAGGCGCGTGCATTTTTAAAAAACGAAGCCATATCTTTTTCAATAGCTTACCCATCTTTGTTTAATAAAAGCCGTCTGTTCTGATAAGTTTGCAAAAGCCCAGGCTGTAAACACGCTGCGACTTTTTCACTCCGTACGGCTGCTGTTCTGAAACGCACTTTTAATGCTGACCTGATTTCAGCATCTTGGGAATAGTGAGTGGAATAAAAGTGGGTCAGGCAACACCAGAAGCAGCAGCAGCATGTCAGCACTTTCTGGAGTGGCTTTGATTCATGGACGTCTAATTTTAATCGAGCTAATTAGGCGTTTTTGTTCGTGATCCGCCGCCGCAATCAGGTGCTGTCATGTGTGTGTGGGGGCGCTCCGAATACCTGCTGAGCAGCCGTTCCCTTTCTACACTCCTTGCAGGTGCCTGAATAGATCCGGGTCGTCCACCGATTCGTCCTGGACTCCATTCCAGTCGCTTTAGAGCCTTTCGTTTTGGATTTGCTAGGCGTGGCTCCCGAATATCTGGACCTCAGCCGTGTTTTACGCCTCCGTCAGGGTTTATTGTGCTTCAGGATCGAGTCTTTTATTAAATCAGGTAGGAACTTCATTAAAAAGCTCTCAGCTGGAGCTTCTGCAGCATCGCCCGGGGGTCGGACCCGCGTTTTAAATGTGCAACGCGAGCTCTGCTGGACTCAGGAGTTATGGAATTAATTACGCCCGAACGGGGGGACGTACAAAAACAAACAAACAAACAAACCAACAAACGAAAAACGAGAACTGATTATTAGTCAGCAGTTTGAGAGCGGGAAGCAGCCACGCCCTGTTTTATTCTTTTCTCGATTTGAAAAAAGCCTGAATAAGAAGCAGCGTAAACAGGGTGGACCAAAAAAACCCAGAAAGACACGATAAGATGGGTGCGAAAACTTTTGCTCATTTCATTCTTGCAGACCAGGTGCCTCGTGATGATATCCCGGGACAGGTAAACGCCGTTTAACGTTCAACGTTCGCCTGATCCGAGGTGAGAATAATGAATAATCCGTCTTTTAGCTCCATCGCTGTGAATCCACGTGTAGAGGCGGGAGTTTAAGGGCAAAAGTGCTGCACTTGCTGGGGAACATGGGTAGGTCTGGAGACGACCAGAGGTTCGTCCGTGAGATCAGACGTACGGAGCTTGCCTGAAGGCGCCCGACGCTTAAAAACACACACCAGGTAAGAGCGGCCGGCCCGCTCGCTCAGGTCCCGGGCGCCGGCGGCTCCCTTCACACCCGTGATGTTGACAAATAGGGCTACTTAAGGTTTTTTCTCCTCAGGCGAAAGGGGGACACGCCGGCGCACCTTCAACGCATAACTTTTCATGCCTCACTTAAGCTTGGCCTTATCTGAAACGAACAGGCTCTCGTTACGGGTGCACACACACACACACACACACACACACACACACACACACACATTTCTGATTCTGCAGTCGAGGAGAAATGCGTCGTAAGCAGCTGCGCTGGCACATAATAACATCAAACACGGCTGCAGAGTCAAAATCGCATTTTTTAAAGAATCAAAGGAACTGAATCAGAATCACTGGGTGCTTCAATCACCCCCGGGTTGCCAGGTGTCTGGGTTTTGAGCACCCCGTCCAGTTTTGAGCCCCCACCGAATCAGGAATCAGACGTTAGAACAACTGTTAGGTTGCCAGATTAGAGTTTTCTGAATCATGGAGTCGGATAATTAGTGAGTCGGTGAATCAGAATCGTGTTCAGTATCAGGTTGCCATGCATAGTGGATCAACCTCTAAGGATGCCAGGTATTTTTTTTACCTCGTCATTTGAATCAGAGTCAATGAATCAGTGGATCAGTGAATCAGAATCAGAGGTTAGTACGTCTTTAAGGTTGCCAGGTAACTGTTTTTTTACCAGACAGTTAGAATCGTGGAGTCGGTGAATCAGATCAGAGCTATGTTAAGTAATGAAAAACCAACTTGTGGTTGCCATGTATAAGGTTTTGAAGCTCACATCATGAATCGTTTCCCTAGTGAGTCACTGAATTTAGTGCTGTGAAGGGCTTTCCTTACACTCGGGTTGCCAGTTGTCCAGTTTTTGAACGATATCTAATGTGGGGTTGCCAAGTATACATTTTCTCGCCAGACAGTTTCAAGCTCAACACCATGAATCAATTACCTGATCATTTAGTCATTAGAGGTTAGTATTACTCTAAGGTTGCCAGGTAACTTGTTTTTGACAAAAATTAAAACCCATGGAATCAGTGAATCAGAATCAGACTGGGAAACACTTTAATTTATCCTCAGGTTGCCAGGTTTTTTATGAGTCTACTGCTGAGCTAAAACCAGGAATCTAGTGAATCAATATTACTGGGTTGCCAGGTCTCATTTCGGCAGGCATTTGAAATAAAAGAATCACTGAATCAGAATCACAAATGTGTACGTTACTAGGAAAGCTATATATGATGGCGAGGTTGCCATGTATTCACATCATGAATCATTTACCTAGTGAATCAACCGTACTATGGTAAGTTTGCCAGGTCAAAGAATCAGCGAATCACTCGAGTTGCCAGACGTCTAATTTTTGACCGTGTGAAAAACGCTTCATAATGTGAGGTTGCCATGTATACGTTTTCTCACCAGACAGTCCAGTTTCCAACTCGTAATCAAGAATCCTTCACCTACTAAATCATTAGTAGTCATTCAAAATTGGTAGCACTGTAAGGTTGCCAGGTATCTGTTTTTTACAGGTCATAGTTTTATAATATACAGTATATTCATTAAAATGTGCAGATATTTGTTTATAAACATGGCAAAACGTTTGCACAAGATTGCAAATATCACCTAATTTCAAAGCAGAGTCTAATCAGCAGATAAGCCTCGTATGAAACGATATATACATTTCCCTAATCATTAGCATATTTCAAAATAAAACTAAAACATGCAGGCGCTAAAGAGGAAAGTCGAGGCCAATTATACACACATGATGGGGAAGCAACAAACAAACACGGCAGCCTGGCATTTGAATAAACTAGCGCATTTTCTTACCTGCAGTTGCATCAGACGCCGGAGAAGATGCAGCCGAGAGAAAACAAAAACAGAAAAGGGTCGCCGTTACTCTCCGGACCTTTAACTTTAGCTCTTTATAATTCTCTTATTCTCAAACACCAAAGTCCTTATTATAAAAGAAAAAGAAACAAGTTTCATATTAATATATTCAAACATCTAAACGAATCAAACGAACGCTAGATTCCTAATTAAATAATAATAATAATAAACAATTATTATCAACCTGGGGTTACAGAGATCAAGGGAGGAAGGGAGAAACTAAAAAAAAAGGAAAAAAGAAAGAAAGAAAGAAAAGAAAAGAAAAAAGGAAAGAAAGAAAGAAAGAATAAAAGAAAGAAAAAAGGGAAGAAAGAAACAAGTAAAAGAAATAAAGAATAAAAGAGAGAAAGAAAAAAAGGAAAGAAAGAAAGAAAGAAAGAAAAAAAAAGACAAAAGAAAGAAAAAAGGGAAGAAAGAAAGAATAAAAGAAAAAAGGAAAAAGGAAGGAAACAAATAAAGAATAAAAGAAAGAAAGAAAGAATAAACGAGAGAAAGAAAAAAGGAAAGAAAGAGAGAAAGAAAAAAAGAAAAAAGACAGGAAAAAGAAAAAAAAGAATGATGTTTAAAAGACAAAAAGAAATATTAAAAAAGCAAGAACAAATAAAAAAGGAAATAACAGATGAAAGAAAGTCCTAAAGGCAGAAAGAACAAAAAAAGAACAAGATAATGAATAAAAATTCTTAAAGACAACACAAAAAAGAAAGAAAAAGACAAGGACAAAAAAAGAAAAGAATTAATAATAGAACAAATAAAAAAAGTCCGAATGACGAAAATGAAATACAAAAAGAACAAAGGAAAGAATGTTCTAAAGAGAGAATAAAATAAAAAACAAAAAAAGAAAAAACAATAGAATGAAGGAGAGAAGGAAAGATGTGTGAAAGACAAAAAGATGGAAGAAATGGAAGAAAGTCCTAAAAAAAAAAAAAGAAAGTCCTAGAACAAAAAAAAGAATGAATAAAAAAAAATTATGAAAAAGACAACACACAAAAAAAAGAACAAACAACAAAAAAAAGAGGAAAAAAAGAAAGAAAAGTAGGGGCACGAATCAAAGAACAAATAAAAGTTAGGAAGACTGAAAGAACAAAAGATTAAAGGAGAGAAGGAAAGACAAAAAGAAAAAAACAAAAAAAGAAAAGAATGAATCGAAGAATGAATTAAAAAAAGGAAAGAAAGAAAGATATAGAGAATTAAAGAATGGAGGCAAAAACAAAAGAACGAAGGAAAGAAATGAATTAAAAAAGTACAAAAGACAAAAAGAAGAAGGGAAAAAGGCTTTTATTTACCAGCCTTCCAAAGCAGGCGTGCTAGCCCCACCCCTACAGACGAATTTCCCATAATTCTTTGGCTGATGAGGTGTAAATCAGAGCAGACAGGCGCTCGCTAGTGGCTAACGGCGTGAATAAACGCGCGGCTAAGACAGATGAGCGTGCGCTAACCAGTTTGTTTTCCACGATCTGCTCCGTCACCTCAGATTTTACCTCATCTGACAAACAATTCGGGGTTTTTTTCTTCTAAAAAAAAACCCCAAAACAATAAACGAAATCAAGACACAAGAAGTTCAGTCCTCGCACTAGAAGTCTTTTAAACAAAAAGTTTAGCTTTTGAACAAGAACTGCACTTCTGCTTTCAGACAAGAAGTTTAATTCTCAGATAAGAAGTTCAGACAACAGTCAAAAAGTTCAGTTCCCAACCAAGAGGTAGCTCCCAGAATAAATAATCAGTCTCAGACAAAAAGTCCAGCTCTTAAACAAAAAAGCCCAGCTCTTAAACAAGAAGTTCAGCTCTTAAACAAAAAAGTTTAGCTCTTAAACAAGAAGTTTAGCTCTTAAACAAAAAAGTTCAGCTCTTAAACAAGAAGTTCAGCTCTTAAACAAAAAAGTTTAGCTCTTAAACAAGAAGTTTAGCTTTTAAACATATAAGTTTAGCTTTTTACCAAAGACGTTTAGCTCTTTAACAAAAACGTTTAGCTATTTAACAAAGAAGTTTAGCTTTTAAACAAGAAGTATAGCTTTTAAATAAAGAAGTGTAGCTTTTAAATAAAGAAGTTTAGCTATTTAACAAAGAAGTTTAGCTTTTAAACAAGAAGTATAGCTTTTAAATAAAGAAGTTTAGCTTTTAAATAAAGAAGTGTAGCTTTTAAATAAAGAAGTTTAGCTCTTTAACAAAAAAGTTTAGCTATTTAACAAAGAAGTTTAGCTTTTTAACAAGAAGTTTAGCTTTTAAATAAAGAAGTTCAGCTCTTAAACAAAGAAGTTCAGCTTTTAAACACGAAATTTAGCTTTTTACCAAAGAAGTTTAGCTCTTAAACAAAGAAGTTTAGCTTTTAAATAAAGAAGTTTAGCTCTTAAACAAAGAAGTTTAAGTTCTAAACAAGAAGGTTGTCTCTTAAACAAAGAAGTTTAGCTTTAAAAAAAAGAAGCTTCGCTTTAAAACAAAGAAGTTCAGCTCTTATACAAAGAAATTTCGCTTTAAAACAGAGAAGTTCTGCCCTCAGTTAAGAAGTTCAGACATCGGAGAAAAAGTTTAGCTCTTAAACAACTCCCAGACAAGAAGTTCAGCTACCAAGCCCGATGGTCAGCCCTCAACCAAGAAGTTTATCTTTTAAACAAGAAGTTTATCTTTTAAACAAGAAGTTTATCTTTTAAACAAGAAGTTTATCTTTTAAACAAGAAGTTTAGCTTTTAAATAAAGAAGTTAAGCTCTTATACAAAGAAGTTCAGCTTTTAAACAAGAAGTTTATCTTTTAAACAAGACGTTTAGCTTTTAAACACTGAGCCCTCACCCTTTGGTCCTGTTAGCATCCCGCCCCCGTGCTGTAAGTACCAGAAATGAATAAATAACAAAAAACTCACTTATTTATTATATTAAATGCTGCTTCTTAAAAAAATCCCACCTGTTAAAGAGACGGGTTAAAGAACGAAACACAGAAACAGAAAAAGTCATCGTTACTGCCGTACATTTCATCCCTAAACCTGGGATTCACCTCCCTGCACTCCCTCTTTTTCTTACTGAACCTTTCTCCTCATTCCTGCTCTCCTTATTTCCCTCTACAGTGTTTTTTTTGGTTTTGCCCCAGGCTCCTGTCCCACTGAATCCCAAATCGAACAAATTGGCGTTCTAGGGTCCAAACGGGTACGAGACTGCACAGGTTCTAAAGTCCTGAACGGACCCTCCTGCACTGGTTTAAATGAGCTGGGGGGGGGGGGGCGCTGTGTTTGGGAGGGGAGCGTCGGGACGGTGTGTGCTGGTCCTGATGATAGTCAGGGCGAACTAAATTGGCTCCGGTGGGAACGCAGGCTCTGCCGGCGGTGACACATTGCGCCATCATGAAATAAAAATAAACCGTCGCTGCACAAAGGCTCGACTGTACATCATCCTGCAGCAGTGTTGCACCGAGACGGGTTTGGTTCTTCCACAAAATCAGCAAGCCATCTCATAAATAAAAGATGATCAGCACTCGGGAAGTGCTTAGCTCGGACCGGGACCATGTTTTATACCTTTTATACCTTTTTGATACGTCGATGAGTAAATCATCTATCAAGCCGGGGCCGCACCAGGAACCGGACGAGGCCGGAGAGCTCGACAGCGCCTGCTTGTCAAAAGCCGACTCAATCAAAGGCGCTGACTGCCGGCGCCTCGTACTAAAGTGTGCCGAAAGAAATCCATGTATCGATTCCATCCCAAAAATAGCCCACGGTCACATTCATTCCCCGAATCGCTCCGGCTCATGGATTTACTGCAGAATGGATTTTTTTACCGGAGCGCTCACGCCCACAGCGCACACACTTCTGCACAACTCATTAGCCCACATAGCGCTGTTGTCACACAAAAACACGACGAGATCAAATCCGTCGCAACAAAAACGCAAACATGGAAACGTCAGGCATCAGCTGGTGATATTCAGGCGAGCCGGATCGCCCATAAAAGTTTATACGGGTGATACAGGTTCAGCGTTCACTCCCGGACCTGGATTCCTGAATCTTTTCGAGATTTTCTCCACCATTATTACTACGAAAGTTCAAACAAAAACCCGAGCCTGAAAACAGGTGTTGATTTTTAACGATTCAGGTCATTCTTTTCATGAAAAGATGAAAAGCACCGAGCCTGATCTTCTCCGGTTCTTTGATAAACCCGTAACAGACGGGATTCGGTTCTGCTAGCTGTCTGTTCTTGGATCTGAAGAAAATTCAGACTCCACAAACACGATGTAAGATGTGTGGGACGTCCATACCGTTGATCTCAGACGTGTTAAAAGCCTAAAAAAAAAAGAATGTCACCTTAACCCCGACCCCAGTGACTAATATTTGTTTGCTAAACCTACAACGACATCTAAAATGATCACCTAAATACCAACGCTAACCCAAACTACCTAAATATCAACTGTAACCTCATAACAAAAGTCTATTACATAACCCAAACACCCCAACCTGAACCCCACCAAAACCCCAACAATTAAACCCTTTTCCCTAAACATGACCGTCCCTGAAATTCATTTATCAACAAACATTTTTACACCATATATCACCCAAATACCAAACTCTACCCAAAGCACCATCATCTACACCCCAACAAAAACCTGTAAATCAAACATCTTAAACAAATCCCCCCTAAAAGGCAGTTCCTGTCACCAAAATTCATTGCAAAAACCCCAAAAACAAACTCTACCCAAAGCACCATCATCTACACTCCAACAAAAACCTATAAAGCAAACATCTTCAAAGAAAACCCCCCCAAAAAAACGCTCACATC
Source organism: Parotocinclus spilosoma (assembly GCA_033117975.1). Classification (NCBI taxonomy): domain Eukaryota; kingdom Metazoa; phylum Chordata; class Actinopteri; order Siluriformes; family Loricariidae; genus Parotocinclus; species Parotocinclus spilosoma. The sequence continues at coordinate 15,244 of JAVSBV010149274.1, read as the reverse complement.
ACCAAATCCAAAAAATCTACGCAATCACCATTCACCCAAACTCAAAACCATAACCAAAGCACCATCGTCTACACCCCTCAAAGAAACCTATAAACCAAACATCTTCAATGAAAAAACCCAAAAGGCAGTTTCAGTCACCAAGAAACAATGCAAAAACCCTCCAAAAATAACCTCTACCCAAAGCACCATCATCTACACCCCTCAAAGAAACCTATAAACCAAATATCTTAAACGAATCAAATATAAATAATAATAATATTAATAAACGACCACCAAATTGCCTTTAGTTTGTGACACACGAACGCACATCAGCTGTTCTTCACTCGTTCTTCAAAAGCGCCAAAGTTCTGCCGATGCTCAGGAGGAGTGGGAAGCTCTCAGGAACGCTGCAGGATCTCAGCCTACATCTGACTCCAGTGGATCTCCCCACTCGCTCTGGCTCCCTCACCATGTGTGGCTCGGTTTGTGAGATAAGCAAATCCTTTCGTTGGATATGAGTAGGCATGAGGCGGATGATTAGGGCGAGCCGGTATAAAATATAAAGCAGGGGTAGATCGGACACATTTACGAGGTGAGACCCACACAAGGAGCGAGCAGGAGGAGGAGGAGGAGGAGGAGGAATTATTGGACGGAAAACATTCACCTCAGGCTGGAAAGCAGGGTTTAAACGGAGAAAGAGAAGGAAAGACGTGGCTGCTAGTTGAAAAACATGGAAGGTTCCTGCCGCTCTCAGAAGCTCCCTAAGAAATGCTAAAGCAAGCCTTCCCTCTCTTCAATAAAACACCAGGCTTTGTCAATCAATAGCTCTCACCAGAGGAGAGAGACGAAAGATGAGAAAGCCTCTGTCTCCTCATTGCTAGTCCATCTCCCTCAATATCGCCTTTCCTTTGACTTTTTTTTCCCTGGATCTCTTTCTGGACCCCATCCAAACACCTGAATGGAAACGGCCAAGGAAGTGAACTGAAGAAAAGCTGGTACTGAGGATCAAACCTAAAGGGGTAATGGGGATTATTTGTGGAATCAGTAATTTAATGCATGTCCCGTCTGAAGTAAAGAAAGAAAAACGCGGCTTACGTCAGCGTGCATATTTCTGGCCCTGAAACTTAACTCTGTCTAAGTCTGAGGTCTGCCATGGCATTAGGTTAAAAACAATAAAGGTTTAAACGTTCTGTCATGATTCAGCAAGGAAAACAGAAGGAAAGAGAAACCGAGGAAATGAGAAAAGCCAACGAACAAGTAAGGAAAGACTGAAAGAATGAAAGAGTTTCTGGAAGCAAAGACAGAAAAAGGGTAAAGAAAGAAAGAAGGAATAAAAAAAGGGGGAAAAAGAAGAGAAAATAAATAATGAAAGAAAAAGAGGATAAGAAGAAAAGTCGGCAAATTCTGTCGAGAAAGAAAACATGAGGGGAATGAGAGAGAAAGAAAGAAAATATGATCGGTAAAAGGATTAAAAATAAAAAGAAAGAAAGCTAAAAACGTGGACAAGGCCGAAAGGAAAGAAAGAAATATTAAAAAATATATAAAAAAGGAAGAACGGCGAAAAGAAATGAAGCAAAAAAAAAAAAAAAAAGGAAATCTGAAAAAAACGTAAGCAGGACAAAAAACAGAGAAGAGTGGAGAAGAAAAAAAAAAGTTGAGCAAATGAAGGTTAAAACTGAAAAGAAAGAAAGAAAAAAAAAAAAGAGTTCAGGAGTTTGAAAACGGGCATGCAAACCCAGAACGTTCTGCTCCCCCGAGTCCTACAGGGGTGTTCTTTACACCACTTTGAACAGGGTCTTGCCTTTGCACCTGTAAGTCTGTACTGTGATGTTCCCGGGGAGGCGGGGAGTAAACGGAGGAGGATAACGCAGAACTTTATCCTGTAGATCTAATCCAACCTCGGAGATAAGGGAATCTCATCAGACCGGACGAGGGCCGAGGGCCGGGGGCCGAGGGTCAGAAGGTACGTGCCCTCATTAAGCACCTTCTGTGCTGCACGATGCCCTGATTAGCCCTGATCAATGAGGCCGATCGATTCCGACAGGGGGGTCAAGCTACTGAACATGTCCTTCCCCCGATTTCACGGCTGGATGAACTTCAGAAGAACCTGGACCTCGTGACGTTTAAAACGTCCCCACCGTGACTCTGGACGTCTCCGCGGGACTCCCGATGTGACGGACCAGCACAGGAACGCGGCACAAAGTCCTGCAGCTTGTGGATTCCCACCTTAATCCCTCAAGCTTATTGAGTTAGCCTGGCTAAACCCGATTTGAGCGGCATTGCTAAACTTGATTTAGTGTTTTGTAGCAGATCCGACTCGTGCTGCACAGCATTCTGCTTTGATCTGTTACTGCGACCCGAGCCAAGCTTAGTCAGGGACTTCCTAAAAAAGTGGAATTATAAATATGGAACCCCTTGGCTCTGAAGAGCTTGGACCAGAGGTGAGCCAGATGTTGGGTAATAAGGTTTGGCTGGCAGACCATCCCAAAATGATAGATGTTTGGCGTTTCATTTGAATAAATTACAGATCGAAGCACGACTCAGGGAATTGCTTCACCAGGTTTGCTCGTTAGTAGTAAGAGGGGTAAAGGTCCGACTCCCTGAGGTCCTGCTTATCCCCAAAAAAAGGTACGGAGGTCCTGAAAGGTCAGGGCTAGTGTAGGTCAGTCAAGATCAAGGTCAAATTAGGCCAAATATTTCTTTATAAAAGAGCTGAACTTTAGGGAGGAAATGCAGAGGACGGAAGAAAGCAGGAAGTACAAAAAGAGAGAAAGAACAAAAGAAAGAAAGAAAGAAGGAAAAAGGGATTGGAAAAAGAAAATAAATAAATAAAAGCAGTAAGGAAGGAAGGGACGAAAAAAAAGACAAAAAAGGGAGAATGAAAAAAAGCATAAATGGCAGCAATAAAGAAACAAGAGAAAAGAGTGAAGGAAGGAAATAAATAAATAAAAGAAAGAAAGAACAAAGAAAGAAAAAAGAAAAAAAGAAAGAAAGAAAGAAAGAAAGAAAAAAGAAAAAAGAAAGAAAAAAGAAAGAAATAATGAAAGAAAGAAAAAAGAATGAAAGAAAGAAAACAGAAAGAAAAAAGAATGAAAGAATGAAAGAAAGAAAGAATGAAAGAAAGAAAAAAGAAAGAAAGAAAGAAAGAAAGAAGAAAGAAAGAAAGAATGAAAGAAAGAAAGAATGAAAAAAAGAAAAAAGAAAGAAAGAAAGAAAGAAAGAAAAATGAAAGAAAGAAAGAAAGAAAGAAAAAAGAATGAAAGAAAGAAAAAAGAAAGAAAAAAAGAATGAAAGAAAGAAAGAATGAAAGAAAGAAAGAAAGAAAAATGAAAGAAAGAAAGAAAGAAAGAAAGAAAGAAGCGATGTAAAGAAAGACAAAGACAAAAAAAGATGAATTAAAAAAAAGCATGAAAAGCAGAAATAGAGGAACAAGAGATAAGAATGGAGGGATAAAAGACAGAAAGATCAAAGCAGTTATCGAACCCCTTTGATCTGGACCAGAGGTGAGCCAGATGTGTTAAAGTCAGGGGTTTATTTGATATTTTTTTTCCTTTCCTCTTTGTTTTTTGATTCAGTTGAATTATCTGGGGTACGGTAACTGACTGATTTGTTTGTTTGCACACTTCTTGAGCTCGTTAAAGGGGCGGGGCTTCCGGTGGTAATTGGGGTTGTTATTGACTCGTGCCTGCGGTCGTACACTCCTAAGTTGTGTTCTGGAGGAGACGAGGAGTGAAATGATGACCTGAAGTGGAAAGGCGTGAGCTGCTGCTCTGACTAATGGCTCCCGAAAAACATTTCCAACATTTCCAGCGATTTAAAAAAGCTTCAAAGCTACACAATGTCACTTCAACAAAAGAACCTTCTGAAACCTAAAGGAACCAAACCGTCCTGCAAAAAAAACCTGCCTTTCAAAACAACAAAGCTTCTCAGCTTTCAAGAAACCGTATATATCTGGACACCCCATTTTCTTTCTTTCTCCTTCCTCCTTTCTTTCTTTTTTTTCTTTTTTCTTCTTACTTTTTTTCTTTCTTTTTTCTTTTCTTCTTTTTTCTTTCTTACTTTCCTCCTTTCTTTTCTTTTTTCTTTCTTACTTTTCTCCTTTCTTTCTTTCTTTCTTTCTTTCTTTCTTTCTTTCTTTCTTTTTTCTTACTTTCTTTTCTCCTGTCTTTCTTTCTTTTTGTCTTTCCTTCTTTTTTTCTTTCTTCTTTCTTTCTTTCTGTCTTTCTTTCTTTTTTCTTACTTTCTTTTTTCTTTCTTTCTCTCCTGCTTTCTTTCTTTCTGTCTTTCTTTCTTTCTATGTTCCTTTCTTTCTTTTTTTCTTTCTTCTTTCTTTCTTTCTGTCTTTCTTTCTTTCTTTCTTTCTTTTCGTTCTATGTTTCTTTCTTTCTTTTTTTTTTCTTCTTTCTTTCCTCCTGTCTTTCTTTCTTTTTTTTCTGTCTTCTTTCTATCTGTCTTTTATTTCTTTCTTTTTTTCTTTCTTTCTTTTCCTTCCTTCCTTCACATGGATTTGGTTTTTCCTTACACAGAATCTCAAACAGCTCCAATTTAAATCCCTTATGGATGTGACCTTCTTAGTTCCCGTTAGCAGTCCCGTACTCTCCTTTTTGTTTTTCTCTTTACTTTTTATTCCTTTATTTTTATCCTCTCTTTCTTTCTCTTCCACATTTTTATCAGCTATTCTTTCTACTTTCCTTTTATCCTTTTACCAACCACATTTTCTTTTTCTGTAAGCCATTTTTACCGCCTACTAAAAGCAAAGCACGGCCAAGCCCTACAGTGCCCGCTCTGCCAGTGCCATCATCCTCTGCCCCTACCCAGCCCCACCCGCCCTTTTATAGTGCCAAGCATGCCACGTTTCCTCCAGTCCATTATCAGTATCAGGTTCCAACCACAGGACCATCAGCAGCAACCTGATCCACTCACACACGCACACACACACACACACACACACACACACACGTATATATATATATATATATATATATATATAATTACATAGTCTTATATTATCCCTTTCTTTCATTTTTATTCTTGATACTTTTTCTTGTATTTCATAGGCACATTTAAAAAAAAAAATTATTATTATTAATTTTCCATTTCAGAATTAAACCTTTATCATTGTTTTTCATTTTTATCTTTTTTTTTTTAACCTTTTCTTTACGTTTCGTTCGTTTTCCAAATGTTCCTCATGTTTTAATTCATTACTATTTCTTTCTTTAATCTTATATTTTTATTTCCAAACTGGTTTTAACGTCTTAGTGGCCAGAAAAAGACTTTTACTTTGCCCTGAGTCTTTTTCAAACACTTTTCTTTCTTTTCCTATACCCTTTCTTTTTTTATTTTTATTTACAAACATGTTTTTTCAGACTGTTCTTACCAGGCTAATAATATGTTAATTTTGTTTTCAAAATGCATTTTTACTTTGACCTGCAGTTTTTTAAAAAATTTTTTTTTTTATACCTTCTAAAAACTCTTTCCATTTTTAATCTTTTATGGATTCCAGGTATTCAATTTAGGTTTATTTTCCTTTAATTTTAAACCATTTTCTCGTCACAATTTCAGCCCCTTTTTAGAACGTAACTGTCCGGTCGTTTTTTTTAATTTCTCAATTTTCATTCCTACCGATTCAACCCCGCCTGGCGTAAATTTAACGTCGAAATATAAACGCATGAAATAAACCAAAACACAAAACAAACCCTTCTGCTCTGCATTCGTCCTAAAATAAGCAACAGCTCCGGCCTTTTCAGTCACGGCACGCTGGACGGCGGGTTAATTATTTTTTGGTCTGATGCTGGTTATGTCAGAGGATCAGACGGCTCTCGCTGCTCTCGCGCCGAGAATTAAGCAGAAGCAGAGCTGGCGTCTCGCTCAAGGGCATCTCCAGAACACGATTTTTTTTTCACCTCTCGAAGAAAAACACGAGATAAATGACAGCAGATTGAATAAAAACGTCGATCCTTGTAGCTCCGCGGCCTGCCGACTCGGCGCGGACCGAAACTCGCTGGTGATCTTTGAACCGAACCAGAAGGGTGCGCGTGCAATTATGCGAAATGATGACTTTAGAAGAAGTCTCAAGCTGGAAGTGGAAGAGCAGCTCCTCAGTAAGAGCTCACTGACTCACTGGAAGTGACATCGGTCAGCGTTCTGTTTCATGTTCTGTAGGCGTTTCTGCAGCTCCCACTCCCATCTTTAAGACTTTTTAAAAGCTCTGCAGGACCAAAAGAGCTTCTCCAGAACCCAGAACCAGCACCAAGAACCAGAAGAAAGCCAAAGATCCACGAACATCTACTCATCTACACCATAAACCATAACCCCAGAGCACCAGGAGAACCTTTGATACCTTTATGACTCACATTACAAAAAACAAACCCAAAATACCAGCCAAAATCCCCAGGTCCGTCCCGAGCCAGCAGGAGCCGGTCCAGGACGGCCGTTTCTCATCCCGGTAATGATGAAAGTCAGCAGGAAAGCCTTTGTCCGTCCTTTAAATGCCACGTCTGGATAGAACCGTTGAAGACGAGCCCCGTCCAGTCCAGGTGAAGGACGATTTAACATTTCAGCCGTCGTCCTCGTCCAGCTCTTTGAAATATGGACGACCCTGGCGTCTCGTCCTCTGTGGATTCGACCCGCGGTTTCTCAGACGGCCGCTCAGACCCTTTCGATTTATGGGCCATAAACCTCGCTGCGTTGGGCGTAAATAGCGGCGGCTCGGCGCCCGATGATACCCGCCGAAGCCGGGGGAGGATCTGGGTTTAATGAAGGAGGTCGAATGGGGCCGGACCCAATTGGCCCTCGTCTATAAGTGGCATATTTCATTGTTGGGTTACGGTGGGGGTTTAATGACTCGGCTCATGGCGGTTCATTCAGATGGCACGCCTCCACTTGGCCCCCGCTCCAAAAGGCTCGGACGGGGGCCCGTTATCTCCACGGAGCTCAGCCATCCTTCATCTTCTTTTCATCCTATCACTGACAAGCTCCATTAGGTGTCTGATGTGTGTAGAGCAAATACCAAAGTCCATTACGAGGAACGGTTTGGATCTCCCCAGCTCATGCCCTCATTCCGCACCGAAAGAAAAAGCAAACAGGAACCACGAGACGTCCAACAGGCGCTTTTTCGACTTTGAAATGTGGTGCAGTTACAGTAAAAAAGGCAACAAGGACCCTCTGGAACTGAACTACTGTAGAACTGCGGCATCCTGAGAAGGAATCCTTTGTCCTTTGTGTACTGGAACCGGAACTGTGTGGTACCGAAACGCAAACGAGAACATGGAAAGGAACTAGAAGTTGATGTTGGAGGTGGATGCTTTAGTACTGGAGCTTTTGCTGCTGAATCTGGACCCTTTTAGAATGGAACGGTGACCCCGTGGTTTCGGCAGGTGGACCGTAAAGAAATGAAACCTCTGTAGAAAGTCTGACAAATTTGTTACTGATGCTAAAATTGAACCCTCTGTTACTAAAACTGGACCCTCTGACGCTAAAATTGAACACTTTGTCACTAAAATAAAATCCTTTGTTACTGAAACTGGGCCCTCTGTTACTAAAATCGGACCCTATAACACTAAAACTGGACCCTCTGTAACTGAAATGAAACCCTTTGTTACTAAAACTGGACCCTCTGACACTAAAACCGGACCCTATGACACTAAAACTGGACCCTCTGTAACTGAAATTAAACCCTTTGTTACTAAAACTGGCCCCTCCGACAAATAAAAATATTTAAGTTTAGTCCTCATTGTAAAAATTGTTAAAAACAGCTCTGTCTTTAACCTCTGTATCTGGCAGCAGGTTTAGTTTTTAGTTGTTGATGGGTTTTTTCCTGCAGATGTTCCTTTTTAAAGGCTTAAACAAGTCCGTAGCTTCCAGCTGAAAGCTTCCCGACACGGTTCCTCCCTCTTAATCGGAGGCAGCCGCGCCGTTCGTTCTGTTCTGCATTATGGACGATTAAACACTGAGGATTAGCGCCCGCGGAAAGGCGTCAGTGTGAGGGCTCTGAGAAGAAAGAGAGCAGGAACCCTGAGTTCATCAGCCCAGGGCTTTGGTTTTGACCGTGTGACTGTTTGCACCGGCGCTAAAAAAAGCAGGGTTTGAAGATAGCACGGACAAGGGTCCGGTTATTAAAAGACAAGCGCGGAAACGAGAGGCAATTAACGTCGGCGAGGAGACGTGCTGCCAGAGCCGAGTGGAGGCTGCGTCGACGGAGGCAAGGTCAAACGGCAAGAAGGAACGCACGTACGTGGAAGGCCTGTGAAAAACGAGCCGGCGTTCCGAGTTAATTCCGAGCCGGGGACCGCTATCTGCCGCCTCTGCCCCGCGGTAATAGGTTTTTATGCGCTCATAATAACAGGACAGCGGATAAAAACAAACATTGAGAGGGTACGGTAGCTCCAGCGACGGCAGGATTAGGGTCGTCCCGAGTGAAATGAATCTCCCCCGTGGCTCCGGGGTTAATGCAGAAAGAAAGAGAGCCAACGTGTGCCAGCCTCACCTCCCGCCGTGCCCGGCCGCGCCACTTCTCCAGCTCCCCCAGCAGGTCGTCGTTTTAAACCAATCTGCTCTAGATGAGTGAGCACCAACGTGCTGGGCTAACCTAAACGCCTGGCCGTGACTCTGAAAAAACTCCGTTGGCGTTTCCCACCCGATGCTTTAAGAAGTTTCCAAAAACGCCACCGCTGACTTCTAAAGTTCTCCTTTGCCTCCTGGACCATTTTAGGGGGTTTCCAGGGTACAACTGACCGTCTACGGTGTGTATACTGAGAAATACTCATAAGGGGAGGGTAGAGGATTTATTAATACTGTCCATGTGTGTTAGGGTTTCTACCTTTGGCCCCGGAGCGTTCGGTCGTCCTCGCCGGTCCCATTACAGAGCTATCGGTGAGACGGTTTATATCCAGTATCCAAATTACGACCTGATTCCTAACAGCTGCTTCTCCTGTTATTTAGGTTTGGGTTTTAGCGCTGTTCGGTACCAGGTCGTCTTCCTTCGGTACGCCCGCCCGACCACCGGCACGCTCGCACCCTTACGCACACCTTTAGGGATAGTGGTAACGTTCCGGGGGGGTTTAGTGCCGCTGGATGTGTATGGGGGAAACCCCCGAGGTATTTAGTATTGTTAGGGACACTTTGAGGCTTTCCCGTCCCGTACTTGTCCGCTCCTCGCACGCCCGATTTCACGCTCCACCGTCGTCAGCACCCAACGAGCCTCATTCCAGCCGGCTGCCCTTCCTGAATGGGACGCGTCCCGGCTCAGCTTACTCGCGCCAAACGTGCGCCCGAGCTCACGCTCGCCCCCTGGCGCTTCGGCGCCTTTGGTGCTCTTTTGAGCCTCACTCAAATCACTTGAATTATACGCGCCCCGGCATGGCTTTCTGAGCTCACCTTCGCCCTCTGGTGTTCGGACTACCTCCGTGCCTCGGCACTTGGGAGACGTCCCAAATCGTGCTCTCTGCACGCCTGCCCCGTTGGCGCTACGGCGCCCTCTCGCGATCAGTTCGGGCGTCGCTCCTAGTCGGGACGCAAGCACGAAAACTAGACTTGCGTTGTAGTTGTTATGTAATAAAATGGTAATAGAGTATTATGGGATGTATTATGTATAAATAAGCATAGCTGTATTCGTGGTTGTAAAATACGCAACTTTCAAAGCCCTACACATCTGGGTTATATGAATGGTTCTTGTAACTCACACACACACACACACACACACACACACGCACACACACGCACACGCACACGCACACACTCACACGCACCCACACAAAGGCGTTGACTCGGATCGGCACACAAGGCAGAGAATCATGATCTGAATTACCATAGCAAAGCCTCAGTAACACAGCAATAGATCTAAATGTGACATTTCAATTACAGTCAGAGTATTACAGCGCACACACACACATACACACACATACACACACACACACACACACACATTTCCTTACAATCCCTTTTTAGCGTACACCCTCCACCCGAGCGTCCGTGTGCGATTGAGATGCTTCTCGTTTAGAAAGATCTGGACTAATCACCTGTTTAACTGTTTTTTTTCTCATTTCTTTTTTTTTCCTCTTTTTTTTTTTCATTCGTCCCACCCTTTTCTACCCCTTAACGCTTTCCTTTCTTACCTTTTCCTCTTATTTCTCTTCCCATTCGCTCCACCCGTTTATTTCCCTGTACGTTGATTTACGTTTTGTTTACTGATTAAAAGGTGATCCTGCTTTGCTTTGCTTTTTAAACCCGTGTTCCTATCAATCGACTCATTCCCTCTTGGTTGTGTGCAGCCAGCCGGGTGCGTTTTTTTTTTTGTCTCTTTACGGCGTCGTGCAATCTCCCACCGTCGTCCGTTCTCCCATTTCACCATCGCCCAAACCCTTTCTTCATTTTCTTGTCTTTGTCTGTGCATCCTGAAGATCGTAAATCGATCTGAACAACGTTCTGGCACTCTGGATCTTGCTCTTCTCTGGAGAAAACGCTTCTGCCCTTTCTCTCCTACCTTCTGTTCTCTTTTTCTGTTATTTTTGTCCAGGATGCCGCTCAAGCTTCTCTTTCTGCAGAGCTTTCTCACGTCTGCACTAAAAACCTCTATTTTTGACTTCATAAATTAACTTCAATAATTCATCCCGATCTCCAGGAATGGGCCAGCCCTCATAACGGTAGCCACGCTGGAGTGCCCTGCAGTCCAATTACCTCACGTGTGGATCCAGACCTTCAGATAAACCTCGAGTCTGAGACGAGAAATGAGAGATGAGACACGACTGAGCAGAAGCTCTTGAATTTTGACAGAATCATGGAAGAGCAGGGGGGATCTATCAGCATGCTGTATTTTAGAGCTCTTCAGCTTGTCTGGGCTTACATCCGACACACACACACACACACACACACACACACACACACCCTAACACTCGTGATTGTGATCCTCAGCCGAACAGCATCTGATTTAAAACCCGTGGAAGTGTTACCAAAGGTTCGGAGTTGAGATCAGACAAGGCCGAGCTATTTAAATTATAGACATAAATCTTAAACCAGGACTTTTAGGTTCGATTCCAGAGAGACAAAGAAACGGCAGCAGCTGCTCAGATAAGATTTAATTTAGAGTTCCACCAAAGAGAGGTCAGGAAAAACCTTGTGAGAAGAACACAGCTAGAGTTAGGGCTCTGAGGACGCTGCTCCGTCTGATCTCCATAGCCGCAAAAGTGTCTGAAGAATAAAACTATAGATATCTTCTAAAGAATAATAACTCTGTTCTGATTACTGTGTTATAAGTGACATTCTCGGGATCTTAAAAACGTTACGTCCCTAAATGTTTTCTAAAGTAAGCGTCCAAACTGAAAGGTTTAGCGTAGTTAAGGGAAATAAACTATTTTTTTACCAACGTCACTTCTATTTCGTTTGCTTAAGCTCTCTGATGTTTTTCCTCTAGGCAGGCGGAATATAAGAAACAACGGCGATAGCAAATTTCTTAAGTTCAATTGAGATTTTGTAATCTTAGGACCAATTTAGGCTTTCCTAAAATCAGTTAAGACTTTTAGTTCAATTAAGATTTTTTTTCAGATCGATTAAGACTTTCTTAAGACCAATTAAGACATTCCTGAGATAAATTAAGACTTTCACTTTCTTAAGTTAAATTAACATTTTTTCATCTTAAGACCAAAGAAGGCTTTCCTAAGGTCAGTTAAGACTTTCTTAAAAATGATTAAGAATTTTTTAAGATCAATTAAGACTTCCTTAGAACCAATTAAGACATTCCTAAAATAAATTAAGACTTTCTTAAGTTCAATTAAGACTTTTTTCAGCTCAGTTAAGACATTCTTAAGACCAAATAAGACAATCCTAAAATAAATTAAGACTTTCATAAGTTCAATTAAGATTTTTTTTCAGATTAATTAAGACTTCCTTAAAATCAAATAAGACTTCTTTAAGACCAATTAAGACATTCCTAAAAATAAATTAAGACTTTCATAAGTTCAATTAAGATTTTTCAGACCAATAAAGGCTTTCCAAAACTCAGTCGATAAACAATACAAAACGATAAAGAATTTTTTCAGATCAATTAAGACATTCTTAAGACCAACTAAGACAATCCTAAAATAAATTAAGACTTTATTAAGTTCAATTAAGAATTTTTTCAGCTCAGTTAAGACATTCTTAAGACCAAATAAGACTTTCGTAAGACCAATGAAGACATTCCTGAGATAAATTAAGACTTTACTAAGTTCAATTTAGATTTTTTTTAGACCAATTAAGACTTCCTTAAGACCAATTAAGACATTCCTAAGATAAATGAAGACTTTCTACAGATAAATTAAGAATTGTTTCATTTTTTGATTTGATTCGATTTGGGAATATATCAGCTTTCACGTTTTGTAAGTCGATCGATGTGACTTTATGTCTGTCATTAGACTGCATTATGGATTCTGAAAGATACAGGGAAAAAAACACATCCTTTCCTTAATGCCAACTTTAATGCCAACTTTAATGCCAACTTTAATGCCAACCGCTGCTCCAGATTGTTTACGACCACAATATGATCTCTGAACCAAAACCCCGAACCCGTAGCAGCTTCCTCTTTTGCGTGGTTCGACCCGTTTTGATTTGGAATTGGTGAACGTTTACGGCACGGGCCTCGTCTTCCCCGCCCAGGGCTTTCGTGTTTTCGTGAGTTGCAGCCCACACACTCCAGCAAACACACTCTGTCAGCAGGATGGCACTAATGATTGAGTATCCGGCCTGACGAACGGTTGAGGGAACCGCAGCGGGCCGATAGCTTGTGCACAAGACAGGTGGACTCGATGAATAATGGGCTTCAGACGCACCATCCAAACAGACCGAACAAACACACGCTGTGCATCAGTCACACACACACACACACACACACACGCAAACACACACGCACGGGGTAGTGCGAAGAAATGATCCGATCAGAGTCCGAACAGGAACCGTAACCACAGTGTAAAAAACACAAACATGCTGGGGTTTAACGCCACACGATTATTACTCATAACACACGATTATTACATCATTAGCTCGTTGGTCGTGGCCTGATTGGGTGTTTTTTTGCAGATCTTAACGAGAGGAGAATGCTTTTCTTTTGGACGTTGCGTTTTGTCCCTGCTCTGTGCAGAGGAAGAGACAAACAAAGACATGATTAATAGGGAGGCTTTGAACTTGGCTTGTTTTGCGGACGTCCTCGTTCTTCCCAGGGAAATGGTGAGGCAGGGGAGCTGGCATGGGCATGTAGGACATGTGCCAACGAGAAAGTAAAGGCAATGCTAATTAAGCTGCAGAACTGGGAGGCGTCTTTGCTCAAAAACAAACCCGTTACGGCTCTGTCTTCGTCTCGCTTCTCTTTATTTAGGCTCGCTCTGCCGACACGGAGAATTCTTTTGCTATATTAACCTCCACGATGATCCTGAAAAGTACCGAATACATAAAGTACCGCGTTTTAAAACTGCATTTTAATGACAGAACCCTAAAAGGTTCAAACAAATCCAAACGATCACCTCGATTCGTTAATCAGAACCAACTAACCGATGTCATTTACAGACTAGTCAGGTTTATTTGCTTAACTCTTCTCAGAAGTTCTCAGAGTTCTTTCAAAATCTATACGAAGGTAAATAATGGAAAATGGAGATTTGTCTTAAAATATTTACAAGGGATGGTGTACAATAATGTTGGTGTAAAGCCATGTCTTTATTGTGAGAAATTGACATTACCCAGGAAAACTTGAGCAGAGTGGAGTTATTTTACCGATCCGACTATAAGAGACGTAGAGAAAGGAAGGAAAAAAGAAATAAATAAAAAGAAAGGAACAAAGAAAAAGGAAGGGAAGGAAGAGAAAGGAAGAAAAAAAGAAATAAATAAAAAGAAAGGAAGAAAATAAAAAAGGAAGAAATAGAACGAAAAGAAAAAAGAAAGAAAGGAAGGAAGGAAGAAAGAAAGAAAAAAAGAATGAAGTAATAGAATGAAAAGAAATAATAAAGGAAGAAATGAAAAAAGAAGGAAGAAATAAAGGAAGAAATGAAAAGAAAGGAAGGAAAAAATAGAAAGGAAAAAACAAAGAAAGGAAAAAAGAGAAAGGAATGAAGTAAAAAAGGAAGAAATAGAAAGGAAGGAAAAAAGAAATAATTAAAAAGAAAAGAAAGAAGAAAAAAAGGAAGAAATAGTAAGAAAGAAAAAAAAAAAGAAAAAAGGAACAAATAGAATGAAAGGAAAAGAGAAAGAAAGGAATGAAGAAATAGAATAAAAAGGAAGAAATAGAAAGGAAAGAAAAAAAAAACGCAAGGAAGTAAGAAAGAAATAAAAAGGAATGAAGAAATAAAAGGAAGCAAGTAAAAAAGGAAGAAATAAAAAAAGAAGGAAGTAAAAAAAAGGAAGAAATAAAAAGGAAGAAAAGACCTCGGAGTTCTGCCCTCTGAAGGATAACAATAAAATTACAGAAAATGTCTAAAACCTCAAACAAAAACGCTATAATGATCCCTAAATCCATAAATAATCACCTCTGAATTCACAACAACACAAAACTAGAACACAAACTGTGTTGTGTTTGATTTATTTGGATGTTTTGAGTCGTATTTCAGAGCTTCTGCTCAGATCTCGTCTTCATTTCACCCTGAGTTTGGGCCCGACCCAGGAACATCAGACCCACTTCAGAGGGGCACGTGCCCCACCACACGCCCAGCAAAAAAACTACAGCCACTACATTTCCCATAATGCCCTAGTTCCATTTGGTTCTGTTATAAAAAACATGGGCCAATAATGAAAAGAAGGGGTTATATTATATTTAATAGGGTAAAACCTACCAAAAATACCTGGGGTGCAGAGGGGTGCAGCCGTGCCCCTTTAAATTCTGTTTAGAGACCCGTCTGGTTTGATCTTAAACTGAGGTTGCTTGTGATTTGTCACTGAGTGTGGGAGAAAGTTATTTTCGCAGTAGGTTATTATATATATATTTATATATGTGTGTGTGTGTGTGTGTGTGTGGTTAAGTTCTCGCAGCAGGGATACTGGCATTGCGCTGATCCAATTCCACACTGATAGAGAAGTGTGTGTGTGTGTGTGTGTGTGTGTGTGTGTGTGTGTGTGAGATGTATAAGCACATCCGATAATTAATTATATTCCTGCATGGTGCTATGATGGCAGTATTTATGCGACCTTATAATAAATGCACACACAACCTCTCTTTCTCACCTTTTCTGACTCACTCTCGCGCACACACACACACACACACACACACACACACACACACACACACACACACACACACACACACACACACACA
>JAVSBV010149264.1:0-15453 GCA_033117975.1 Parotocinclus spilosoma | reverse complement strand
TGTCCTGTTAATAAATGTGTTTATTTTCCCCTTAGTCATTTGTCTGTCTGTGGATCATTGCATTTCGGGCTCCGGTCTTAAGCGCCGAGGCTCCTGGAGATGTGCCGAGTCCGGGAACGGGCTCGCTATATCTCCGGGACGCCTCGGTCGCTGACAGATTCGTGACACATGTATTGAGATGCTTGTGAACTATACTTATGTTTTACATGAGTTTTACAAGCACTGGCAACCAACCAATATTGACAATATTTATAACCAATTATTAGCACTGCTGAAATCATAAACAGAATGCATGCACTAATCACCAGTAACCCAAGTAATCAAACACAATGAGTTTCTCCAAACTCTCCATGTGTGAGAACCTAACAAAATACCTGAACCTGCCTTAAATCTTGAGTCCTGAACACTAATAGGAAAGACTACTCAATAGGTGAAAGGCTTTGTGGGTAAAGATCTGCTCTGATGTAGGTTTCATTACTCTAGGTATTGGCAATAAACCCGCACCCTTTATCAAAAGAGAACATGGAGGATCGTTATGGAGAGAACGTTCACTCAGGTACTGCAGGTGAGATTGTTTAGGGCTTTATAGGGTAGAAGCAGTATTTTATTTCCTGTATTAAATTTAACTGTCATTGAATGAAGTTATTTAAACACCTAATGGAACATTCAGAAAGCAAAAGCTATAGTAATAAAAACTTTGACCATTTGATTTTTGTTTTGTGCCTGGTAATGGCAGCATATTTCTTAGAAGCAATGTTCTTGAGATGTTTAAAAGCTATTATGGAAATGTTTTCTATATAAGTTTTAAGAGAGACTCTAGGGTCAATAGTCATGCCAAGGCTTTTAGTCTGTGTAAAATAAGCAAATAAAATAGCATGAATTAACAACTTCCTGGAACCCTGCCGTTTAGGTAAATGTACTTCTGCCTTAAAGTAAGAGCAAGTTACTTAGCATTGATTGTCAAAATTTGTATAAATACTGTACTGTTATATGTGTAATGTGTATATGACTCATATAAAAGTTACACTATCCTGCTAAAAGATCTAGCAAAGACCAATACATTCGGTTTTGGACACTGGTATGCGCCTAAATTAGCATGATATGCTAATGCAAGCTGGTTTATGCTCCAGTTACCATAGGTTTTCTTTTACTCAAAGTTTTTATGATCTAAAAAATGTCCTGGATTTCGCTTTTGCTATCTGCAATAGCCAATCGTTTGCGCTTTTGCATTGATTTAACCTTTCTCTTTAGGTCCAGCCTTTTCACACATACGTAAATGCCATGTACATGCCGAGCAAACATCAAACATCATCTCAATCATCAACCCTCAGCACCAAAGCAACAGCCAAAATAGCTGTCGACAATAGCACATTGCACGTTAAGTTTATTTAAAAAATAATAATAAATAAATAAATGCACTATTTACAGACAAAATCCAGTGCTTTAATCTTGGTCGGAGAGAGTTTGTTCAGATAAATTCAATAAAAACAGTTAAAAAAGAATATAATGTTGCTGCTGTAGAGGGAAGTTTTGCATTCCGACCCAAAAAACATCAGCAGCTACAGAACAATTATGCCATTGTGCATTTTTAAGCAACTTGTAGTAGGTGCAAATTTCGGCCAAAGCATTTGTGGTAGTAAAGACTGTAGATGGGATAGAAATCACATTCTATATATGAAATACATTAAATATATTCAATATTTAATGTTCTACTTAGGTTGTCTGAATTTTCACTGGACAGTTTCCCTTAATATGCTACATTGATACCCACATTGTCAAAATAGTGGACAACCTATGTGCACTACATATCATAGCGGTTTCCTTTGGATTTACTCAGCAAAGATGAACTGAAGTGATGAATTTAATTTGCACATATAATTACAAAACATTACTTAATGTTAAATAAACCATAGATCATTCTGCATTTTTGGTGAAAATAATGCATTTAATATTTATGTATTCTTGTTTTTAGTTCATCAGACTAATGAGTTAAGTCAAGTCAAGTTTTTTTATATACAGTGCTTTTTACAACAGAGCATTGTCTTAAAGCTGTTTTACAATCTTATATTATCATAAAAGGTCAATCCCAAATTGAGCAAGCCTATGGCGACAGTGGAAAGGAAAACCTCCCTGAAAGTAGAAGGAAGGAACCTTGGAAGGACCAAGACTCAAAAAACCTCCATGGGTTGCCTAGATGAGTGACATTTTACATTTTGTGTGGTCTGGATTCCCTTGATTGTGTTGCTCACTGCTATCCGATATAGTGTTATACACACTGTACAGTGATTAGTGAATGAGTAAATGAGTGAACTATTTCAGACATACCCAGTAACACTCTCAAATGCCCAAACACGCATTGTGACTGACTGAGCTTTTTATGAGAACATAGACTGTACGTCAGATTCTCATGAGATAAAGAGTTAGATAATGATTGTATGATAAATTGCTTATGTTAAGAAGGAAGTTATTAAAGTTAATGTCAGACATACACTGTGTGATTTAAGCCCCTTTTGGAATTTCAGGATAGGTCCAAACCTTAGCTTGATAGGCTGACGTTTGCCACGCAGTCTAAGGGGGTAAACAATGCCTGATCAACTGAGTCACAGAATATACACAGAGCAAGTTGAAAATGTTTTGGATATCCCCCCACATCCGTGCTCGAGCCCGTGCCCACAAGTGTGCGTCAGAGCATCGTACTGTGTATCACTTGCCTGGAAAAAAAATCAGAATATGGTTTCTGCTGAATGTGAATCTATGTGTATTTTTATTGATATTGTAAATAATAATAATTGCACCCTTTCAAGTCCACAACATGTCAAATTGAAAGGCATTTCGACTCAACCACATTCAATATTGCTGATTCAATATTGTGGAATGACATTAGGAGTGATTTTGTTTATTGGAAGTCATATTCAGCTGATGTCATCTCCATATTTGGCAGTGTAATGCAAACTAGAGGAAGTGCTTTAAATACTTTCAGTGTTTAAAGACATATTTTTGCATATGTTGTGTTTTGGACATTGGCATTACAACTAGCCAGCTTTTCCAGTAAGACCATGCAACTTCCCTGGGTAAAACCAGCACTGATCATTAGGACCAACCTGGATCGTGAAACTAGTAATCAAAACACGATATGTGTGTTTGTACTTTTTATCAGCACAAAATGTAACCTAAACTGCACAGCAAAAAAGTAAGGTTTTATATATATTAGCTCGATTGACCTGACAGAAAGGGTGCATTAACTTTTTTACTATACATGTACAGTTTTATTTGCTATTTTTTATACATGTACAGCTATTTGCTAATTATGTTTATGTGTGGGACTATGGGACTGTGGTAGCCTAGCGGTTAAGGTACTGGACTATGGTTCTGATGGTCCATGTTTTAAATCCCACCTGCCAAGCTGCCAAAGTTGAATCCTTAAGCAAGGCCCTTAAACCACAATTGTTTGAATTGTAAGACTGTATCAGTTGTAAGTCGCTCTGGATAAGGGCATCTGCTAAATCCTGTAAAAGTAAATGTGTAAAGACATGTTCCTATATAGCTCATGTAAACTAGCAATAGGTATGTAGTGATGTTAGCAAAGCACTCTGTTAACAGAGTGCAAATGAGATTAAAGTGATTCCTGCCTGGAGAGAGAATCTTTATTCCATACATTCATAGGACCTGTGAAATATGCAAAAGTCCTAGTTTAGCAACAAAGGAAGCTAGCAATCTGATCTACAGAAATAATGAATCGCTGAACCAGTGCTGGTTACTGCTGGTCATGGCATTATGGGAAGGACTGTTTTAATTGTCATCTGGGTACAAATATAAGTATCTTTACCCAGGTATAAATGCTATAGGTTTGTTTTTGAATCTCCTTTTTGCCTAGGTGTGAATATCATTCAACTTCTATATAGCACTGAATATAAAAATGAATATGGATTGTTTTGACACCTTTTTCCTTAATGGCTGTACATGAAATATGAAGGAACCACAACCGGCCCACACACCAATCCTAAATATTTCCTTCTTCTCTGTGAAAATGGCTGCCAGTTGAGCTTCATAAGTCTGCATGCAGAAAAAAATCTAGTCAATCTGAGGGAGAGCTGCCATCTGGATTGAGGCCATTAGTCAGGTGAGAAAAATCATGTGTCCAGAGGCCGCCTTCAAAGTGCGAGCTGAGAGGGTGGATTAGATGCATCATCCAAAACCCTCTCATGTACTGCTTCCCCTCAGCAAAATAAATTAACCAGCCAGATTGAAGGAGAGAGAGTTCATACTGGAGCTTTTTGAGTGGAAAAGATGAAGCATACGTTTCGTAACAAGGAAGAGAAGGAAAGCCAGTGATTGCAAATTCTCTTTGCTATATACATTAATTCTTTAGCGTGATGCTTGAATATCACAAGTTTTGCGTACATTTAAAATAAACCATTAACTCTACAGAAGCTTAACCTTAGCAATTCTCGTCGACATAACAAATGGCTATTCTAGGCAAACGATAGCTATTCAAGCTGGATTGTGTTGTCTGTTCAGTTAACATTACCTGGTTAACTAAAAGCTATTAATTAAGTAGCCTGGAGATGCTTTTACACAGAATAATGATACTTACAAAAATGCCTAAATAAATTTACATGAATAACAAAAGAAACACTGACATGTGACAAGTAGGAGCAGTGGTGACGCAGAGGTTAAATTATTGGAGTATTGACCAGAAGGTCCACGATACAAGGTCCCAGTACAAGCTGTTACGGTATTGGGTAGTTTATATATATATAGTTTCACTCACATGAATAGTCTTTAGGACTGCAGCAGTCTGTTAGTTATGTGAAATGTAATAATCACAATCAGTAATGTCGGCTCAGTTTGCTTACCAATAGGTGCAACATTTGTCAAATTGTATTCTACTGTGCACTTTTAGCCATGTAATGTATAAAACAATAATATGTGTATATCTGAACTTTATATAGGCATGTGTTTGTTGAAGGCCTCATATCAAACAGGTATTTTGTTGGAGCAACTGATAATAATACACACCACTGCCTGTTTTCTATTATTTCCTTAATTCTGCAAAGAAATTGTATTCTGTATGTGTTGTGTTTTTGACTTTACCAGCTTTACAAGCATTACCAATTAACTACAAAAAAAGCTACACCAGCACCAGACCAGCATTAGCTAGTACACGCATTTAACACTAATTTAAAACACCAAACTCCCAAAGTCTTTCTTTATAAACAACACATGAACATACCAGCATGTAGTAGATACCATGTGCTCTTTTAATACCATCAGAACTAACTAGTTACGCTATTTTCATTTAGCACCTTTTAGTTAGGATTTCAAACAAAAACATTAAGTCACTCAAAAAATCCAGATATCCAGACAAAATAAACTAAATACCTGTTGATGTTTACCGCAGTTTACCACACTTTACAGCAGTAATGCTCACCCTAAAGATTACAAGAACAATTGTTTTATATTTGTCTGATAGCAGCCATAACTTTTTCAAACTGAGATATACAGAGACAAGATGGATAAGTAGAACACCTTAATTTTTAAAGTGCAGTATACTAGCAAAATGGGTTAAAATACAAGAGTATGGATGTGAGTACTAAATGTTTAAGTAATCTGCTATTACCTGGCCCTGAGCAAGACTGTTTATCCTCAAATGATTGAATTTTATTCACTGGGAGGCACATTGGATACATGCATCTATCAAGAAAATGGATGTATGTGTGTAATGTAAATGTAAAGCTCACCACACATGGAGGTTTAAAAGGGAACCGTACACAGCATAACATCCAGTGTGTGAAAGGTAGTGAAAATCCCATTATCAATATCGATAAAACATCCCTTTGGCTGTAAGTGAGATGAATGATTCATCATTCAGGGGCATGTGGAGCATTGCAAATACACAGAGGTGATCAAATGTTACAAATCAATCATGCGAGATTTACATTAGTAAATGTAACCACACAAGATGTTTTAGAATTCATATTGAGCTGGCCTTGAAGGATGAATGTTTTTATTTTCTACATAACTTTTAATAACAAAAGTCAGCACTCTTGTAACAAGGTCCTCCAAGGACAAAATATATCCTTCACTGAGATCCAGAAGTCAACTGAACAGCCAAGTAATGATATATTTATGTAATTATTTTTAGTTTATTTTAATTCAAATATATATTATTAAGGCAGATGTTTGTGCACAACCAACAATTACATAAACAGCATGGGTAATAATATATTGTTTATTTCTTTTTTGCTGCTACAACAGCCTGCACTCTGGTAGCTTAAAACTGTATGAGTTGGCATGAGTACAAGATTTTGATAAATGCTATAAATGTAAATTCATCCCAAATGTGGGTTCATTTGTGTTCTTAGTTGGTGCAGGGGTCAAAAACAACCAAGTAATCCAGGTTCAGGTCTCAATGCTGCCTACGTTTTTCACTACATGTTTTGCACCAGTATAACCAATCATGTTAATTACTCATTACTACATTTATTGAATGCAACATTATAGTATAACATGTCTTTTTACTCTGTAAATGTAGTGTTTTACTCTTTGGCCATGTAGTGTGGAATACATGCACAACAGTATATTAATATCTGAATTTCCATCAGTGTGTATTTGTTGACGGTCTTATATTAACCAAGGACTTATTTCTGCAGTCATACTCCAAAATCTAATTTGCCACTATAGAGAAATACTTTCATTCACACCAAACTCCATTCCATTATGTCCGGCAGCATTAGGATCATTTGAATCTATTGGTCAAGTCCACTTTTCTATGTTGTTCAGTCATTTTCAATATATGCTTATTCCAAATCAGGTTCATGTGGGGTTGTAAACTGGCAGCTCAGGGCGCAAGGTAAGAACAAACCATAGACAGTTAGGTACTCTATTAAAGGACACACACAGAGAAACGCAGACACACTTAATTACATAAACTGGGATACTTTAGAGATGCTAGTTGACATAATGCATCAATGTGGGAGGAAGAAAGCCTTGCAGGTGCAGAGAAAACAAAGTCCATTCAGGCAGAAGTGTGAATTGAATTACTATGGTGCTAGCTATTTCTAGTTCAAATAATGTAAAACTTTCTTAGTTTATTAATTTTTCTCCACCAAACCTCGTATACAACCTCAAATCAGAAAACGTTGGGGCGTTATGGCACTTTTTCTTACTTATTTGGTTTTAATTGATTTGTAAACAGTATAAACCCAATATATTTAATGTTTTGTCATTTGTGACAAATGTGGTTGACATTTCAGTTGTTAATAACCATCCATTCCTGCATTTTAGGACTGCAACACATTCCAAACAACATGAGGCGATTTAGAGCTATTAATGAATTTAAATAAATGAAAATTCATTCATTTCATTCCATTCAAATGAAATAATCACAGTAGGTGATTATTATCATGATTTGTTACAAAAGTAGGATCCAGGAAAGGCTGGCTGATTTTTTTTTTGAATATCTTATATATGCTAGTATATATATATATATATGCACATGCACTGTATGCTGCAAATGTATCTCAATCTTTATAGCTCATAACAAACAGATGCATGGCTATTAGCCCAATTTTATGTGAATACAGAGTTTACTCTTTCAATAAGAAGTGATAAATACAGAATTATATCCATGACCCATGTTGGGATATCAGTATAACAATCTGTGTTAGATGCTGCCTCCAATTACAGTGACATGAATGACTTTCAATGCCTAAATCATGCAGTAAAAAAATCTATTATTTATACTGTGTGATCTCCTTCACCCTATTCCCAGACATCTGCGAGGGTGGGCAACGTTCTCCTTTTCACTCTTCCTTGTCGTCCTAGACATCAATTCATTGTCTCTGTAAGCAGGACTGATGGGTATCAATGTGAAGATTTAACTACAATATGGCCTAAGAGCACTCCTTGACTGCAGGATTCATTAAAGTCTTAAGCTGTCATTAGATTCAGTTCTAGCAATTAAAGCCAGAGCTTACCCCTCATGAGGAATAAATTAGGGCAGTTGTGAAGAGCATGTATATTTTAAAGCATGTGTTTTAACTGGGATGAATCTTGCCACATGTGAAACTTTGTTGAATTGAATAATTTCATGAGATCAAATTTAACAAGCAAAATATATGTTTACTGTAAAACTATTCACAGTGAAGTGAGGCTAGATTATCTCTCAATGATGGACATCCAGGTGATGTGAAAAGATAGATAATTAAGTAATCATGCTAAATGATTGAAATGAAGCTGGGTCACTAGACACTAATTCATTGTTTTAAACTATCCACTGAGGTCTGGTGCTGAAATGCTTGCCATCACACGGTGTAGAGTCATGCTATAATAAATCCCACATCATTTGATCTGGTTCATGTATCTGATCAGTGTGTATGTCTGATGGCTGACTCCCTGTTGGAAAAAGTTACATTTGTGGACTTCATTTCATTGCCCTCCGTTTAACTATGTTGTTTTTCTGAAGTTGATGCTTGATTTGGTGGCTTTTAATGATGTAATATAATATCTAAACGAATCTAGCTACTTTCTGAGAAGATGCTAGTATCATTGGACTAATTTAAAATTCTCTTGGATTAATTTAAAATTCGAATTTAAAATGCCTCTCTACTGTCTATAGTGCACTGTTTGCATGAGCACTTGCAACATTTATAATGCACTACACATTAAACATAAATGCATTTTGTTATAATTATGGGCCTTATTTCCTAAACTATGTAAAGTAATTGAGTACAAATTCTGATTGGCAAACTAAAAAGTCCACCAAACATACCCAGATACAAATTAACATTTGGGTACTACTTTTCTGGGGGACTTGCATTTCTTCAGCTTCATTCTTTTGTACTTCTCTTTAATTTTTTGTCAAATTTATTTTTTTGTCACTTAAATAGCCTGCAGCACATCAGACTTTTACCCTCATTCTATATTCATTCTGTAAAGTTTGTATTTTCTTTGAGCTTGTCATATGATTATGATATTTTTATTTTCAGAGTTAATGATCACACAAACTCAAGGCAAATGCATTCAACCATGTTATTAAGAGTTAATAGCTAGAACAATTCCATAAATTTGGTTATAGGCTCGGATTTGAAAACGAACCACATGAACCAAATGAATGTATTCTACTATTGAGCCTAGCCTACTGGAGCACTTTAAATACGAGTTTGATTTAATTATTTATTTATTGCTATAACTACATACCTTTATTTTTGTTACATTGTTTTTAACAGGCAGGGACCTTCTAAAATAACCAAATGCTAGCAACTCACCTCCAAGAAGTTAAACAGACACACTCATGCAGAAAAATATAAAACTCAGTTTCTCAGCTGCTTTATATGATATCTAACTATGTGTTTTATTTAAGGGGTTATCACTTTTTTCATAAGACAAGGGCGATAACCTGTTTAAAAGAAAAAAGTATAAGCTAAGGCTGCAAGCTTAGTGCAGTGCTGGACGATGTGATGTGACAGCGCAAAGTCTCCTTAAAATGTGGTCTTTCTACTCCTTGAACTTTTTGGTTAGGCTCTTTTAAATGCCAGCTTAATTAAATTGGCCCTTGCGTCGATGAAGCATGCCATGGCTATATTCTGTAAAGATGATCTTTAGTGTGGAAAAAAAAAGTGTTCACAGAGTGCCATGCTTACACCAAAGACCAGAGCATGTTTGAGCGCTGTCATCACTTTTGTCATTGCTTTTAAAGGTTTCGGGAAGTGTTGTAGAACCCATTTATCCCCTCAGATGGAGTACTTGATTTTCATGAGGAAAATCTGTGTATTCAGACTCCACTGTGTATTCAGTCTCCACAATGGTTGTATTATGGATATGTTCTCCTAATGGCAAATTGTCACCCTTTCCTGCCAAACTTTGTCTTTGATTAAAGACACGCTGCATATCCTTATTCGCACTATACGGTTTTGCACAGTTGTTTACAAATTACCTTAACAAAGGCGTTTTACTTTTATTCAGAAGTTATGTACAAATCAATAACTTTTAATAACTGTAGCCTATTAAAATCTTATGAAGACAGGCTTATTTAGGATGGCCACTAGTGAATCCCAGGGCAGACCAGACCCCCTCAGCGCCAGGACTGCTGCCAAAAAACTATTGAAAGCTGCACTTAACTGGCGTCAGGTGCATTTTGGCAGTCTAATACATGAAAGAGAAAATACTTATAAAAGCCAGGAGTACAAGTACCAGAGGACAGGCTAGGGCTTGCTTAAGGCATTTCTTAATGATGGCAAGAAAAATTATATATTACAAGGTCTGTGTAAGTAACCGAATAAGTATTCCTTGTCCAGTTTAGTGTTGCAAATAATGGAAATAAATTAATAATGAACGATATACACCAATCAGGCATAACATTATGACCACCTCTCCTTTTCTACACTCAATGTTCATTTTATCAGTTTCACCTACCATATACAAGCAGTATGTAGTTCTACAATAAGTTCTACAAGCACACAGTGAAGCAACACAGAAGCACTTTTTATCTGCACAAAACGATAACACACTGCAGTGCTGAGACTGATCCACAATCCACCTAGCACTTGATATGTGAAGCCACTAGAAAACAGAGCAAAGTAGACTAACAAAATAGGTAGAGAAACAGATGCTACGGTCTGTTATTATAAAACTACAAGATGCATCTATACGGTAAGTGGAAGTGATCAAATGGATATGTGTAGAAACAAGGAGGTGTACCTAATAAAATGCCAATCCCAAATTAATCTCAAAAAGCCTAGGATGAAAGTGTCAAGAAAAAGCTCCCCAAAACTTCTAAAGGAAACAACTTGGAAAGACCAAGGCTCAGAAAGGGATGCTGATGATATTTATTAGAATTAATTAAAGTGTACATGGCAGCTTGGTAGATAAAAATGTAATAAATAGGTCTGCATTAATAGTTTATAAACAGATGCTTTATAAATATTAATAGAGAGAACATATAATATATAGTAATTTAATATATAATAATTAAAATATATAATAATTACATAAAAATATATAACAACATTTTAGAGAAATGTTTATTCTAATATGTATGATAAAATAAAACATATAAAACTATAGCATATATGACAATAGTGAAAATAAATACAAGTATTAAAAATGTGCAAATATGCATTATTTATTAAATGCAGAGTCACTGCATTGTCTTGTGTCCTCTACAAGAAGGTCACGCTAATGCCACGCTGGTGAAGGGAGTTTTAGTAACAGTGGTAAAAGTTGTGGAAGAAAATCTTGGGTGTAGCTGAAGCACGTCATAGTGTGGAACTGGAATGAAAGAACATCTTGGTGTGTGGGCTGGAACTGGTATTAGAACAGTATACAGGGTATTTTTTATCCGATGTTAAGGCACAGTTAATTTTGCAATGCAGATTTTTATTTTACATTCTTGATCGTAGCTTTGGCCATGGTGACCAGATGGGGTAGAGCTATGTCCAGTAGTATTACAGAGCCAACACATAGGAAATGCTAATTGCAGTAATGTGTAAGCATGATATTTAAACAACACGTACAGATTTTACAAGTTAAGGCCCACAAAATGTTCTCTTTCATTTCCCCTTCTCCTCTGAAGCAAGAGTAAAGAAAGTACTACTTTCCAATGCTTTCTCATTCCATCATAAGACAGCTATGCTAACTGCACCAAAATACTTGACTGTTTCATCACCAGTCTTTCTGACCCACCCCCATGCCATGTAAAACCTCACAAACTGTAACGTCTAGGGTGACTGTTTAGAATGCAAAATCCTAATCACTAGCTGATTTTTTAAATGAACAATGATTCACAATACTGAGAGTTAGCTTGTTTCTCTGAGCCTCCAGCAGCCCTTGATTGCCTCTTTTTACACAAGCTTACGCAATTTCATGCCTGGAGTAGGCACAAACTATGGCAGCCTGTGAGTGAAAGCTTGCAAACACATAAAATTGGCCAGTATTGTGCTGATAGCACACAACTTACAGTACCAGTTATGTTCTCTTAAACATGGACAAGGTGTTCTGTAATAATCCGAAATTACTATATAAAAGCACTAGTAGGGAAATCATGTTCCAGTTTGTAAAAAATAACAAGTGTGTTGTAGTATAGGTCAACCTCTAATCATTGAACATCTGTTTACTTATAATAAGCTATAAAATACATTTAAATATTATTGTTGCACTGAGAATATACTATATTTGGTCAGTCATGCCTGGTCTTGCATCATCATTCTTTTGCTGTGAATCCTAAATTGGGTATCCTATTTAAAATTTTACATTAGGCTTAGTCATTGACTCTTTTGCATCTTTTTGAGCTAATATTAAAGCCCTGTCAGATGCACTACGTTAGCACAGCTACAGTTTCAGACCGAAAAGTCTAAAGCTCAAAGCGAATGACGTTAAGAGTAAGAGCAAGGGATAAAAAGTCTGGAGATCTAAGCCACAACAGGCTCTACTTGTTAACCGCAGCTGTGACCCAGCTTCCTTTTTTTCTAGACTTATAAAGTCAGAGTTCTTTACACTAACAGAGCAGTATGACCCAAATATACTTGAGTGAGAGAGGCACTCACAGCTGAGAAAGCAGCAAAAGCACAGGTGCCGAGAACTACATCATGCACATGCATTTGTATAAAGTACCAATTGCTGCACAATTACAAACTACCCCACCTGGGGTAGTCAAGATGACTTTTTATTTTTAATCAGGGTCTAAATAATGAAAGTGTAAGCTATGTGATTAGTTTAATGGTTCCCATAAATTGATTAATTGGTACTAGTGAATGGCTTATGAGATTTTGCTCTTTAAAATTATAACTTGTTAAGTTGTCATTTGTATATTGTTGAACAAAGGGGGAATTATTGAAGATCGAATGAGTGGTGGTTGCAAAATACAAGTCCAAGTCAAGTCTCCACAAAAAAGACTTTAGACTTGACTTGAAACTTGTCCCTAATGACTTTTGACTTGACTTGGACTCTTCCAAAATGATCTGTGAACATTGAGAGTCAGTCCGTTATCCAGGCACTGTGCGCAAAAGTTATAGATAAAAATGCTTTCTTTGTGTGTAAATGTTGCCATTTTTCCGTATGTTTATTTAAGTGATTTGGGATGCAGCCCCTTGTCTCGTGATACATTGACTTGCATTGCGTAACCTTAAATTTGTATTGTTTTTAACAAAGTATTTATCCCTTTTTAGGAGTCCTAAAGCAGCACTCCTAAAACATGAGTAAAATATTTTGTTGTGGTTTTTAATGGTAATTTTTTTAGATTTGTCTTTGATAAAGTGAAATAATGTTAAAACAATTTTGTGGTTTAAAGATAATATTTTAACAACCTAAATACAGCTGTTCCCTGCTTGCTGTGCAATGGTATGATCCATAATGAAGTGACATAGATTCATTTTTCCAAAGTGGATAAAATCATTTGCAGGATTGTTTAAGAGCAAAAGGGGTAAGAAGGTTAGAATGACATTGGCATTGGGCTGGATTAAATCTGTTTATTGATCTTTATACTGTACATTTATTTTGTATGTATTAATTATCCCTCATATATTTTACATTCAATTCTATTTCATTTGTATTTTTGTAGGCCAAGGCTTTGTGACCAATGGATTTGTGGCTCACAAGTTTTCTCAGATTTGTATGAGTATTTCCAGTTGTAGTGGTTCTCTACAATATATATATAGGATCCGATGGCTTCAGTACAGTACTTTGCAAAAGTCTTAGACCACCATGAGATGCGTTGTTTTAGCAAGGGTATAATAACCATATGAAGCATATGGTTTATGTTTGGACCCAGATACTTGAAACCAAATATGTCACTCGTTCCCACTGATTTTCATTCCAAACTTTGTGAGCTTGAGCATAACTT
The DNA here is from genome assembly GCA_033117975.1 of Parotocinclus spilosoma. NCBI lineage: Eukaryota > Metazoa > Chordata > Actinopteri > Siluriformes > Loricariidae > Parotocinclus > Parotocinclus spilosoma. The sequence goes on along the minus strand of JAVSBV010149264.1, from coordinate 1,613 downwards.
AGCCTTTTCACTCTGTTCCCTTGCTGAAAAAAAGTTGTTTCTTAGACGCTACCCCTTTAAATAAACCATTCCTATTCAAGCTTCTTCAATCTGTTGTATCAACTTGGCAACCCGATAAAATGCCAGATACTGCTGTGGACAAGAGTAAGGAGAGGTCATACTAAGTACTTGCTACTATAGCCTATAGAAGTTATATATCTGGTTGCTTTCAGTTTTAATAATGTATACAAGTCCCTGTATTTTCTGTTTGCATTCTAATAAAGGCACTAAGAAATACTTATATGTGGCTATTATACCATGGCTGAAAAAAAACAATGGAATATCTAAACTAATAGTGGCCTAAGACTTTTGCACAGTAGCGTTATGTATCTCTGTCTACTCCAATTCCATACTGGCTTTCAGACACTGTGATGATGCCCTGTCTGAATTTGTCTATAAGGGTGTTGGTCTGGCGTAGAGTCTCAAGGGCAGGACCCATTCCAGTTCTTTCTGTCTGTCTTTCTGTCTGGGGCTTTTCATCATTTTAGGGAGACGCAGAGTTTTGCTAACATTATTTATCAAATTAAATGTAACACTGCCCTGGTGGTCGACTGCTAAGATCCTCCCTACTCCCACTGAACTCCCTAACCTAAACCCCTGACCAGTAAGTGGGAGTAAAACAGGATGCCTAGCTTTGCTTACTTTTTAAATGTGTAATGTCAATACATTTTGTGAGAACGTGTGTGTGTGTGTGTGTGTGTGTGTCTCACTCCTCCGTGATTTATCAGGTCTCAAACCTGGACGTGTTTTGTATTTATGAATTTTTATTACTTATCACTGAGCAGATGAAATTACATTGTGTTTTCTTGTCAGAAGAGTGCCATGTGCTGTTATTTGCAATACAGTCATTTTGAGAATGCTGTATAATGTGATGCCTTGTACAGATATTTATATACTTCCATCTAAGGTTTATGATGGAGTGTTTGAAAGCATTACACTTTCATAAGGCTGGACAGTAAATAACCCAGTTTTTATTTGTGAGTAGATGTGCCGGTTTGACTCTGTGCGTGCAATATCATTCAAACTCGGTAGGTAATAAAATAAACACTGATACTTTTGAATGTTTTATACCTCGTTTTACTTTTCTTGCAATTTTATGTTATAATGGCTCTGTTACCTTATGTTGCTCCCTATATAAACAATTACACTTTTGTAATGGTTCTAAAAACATAGTAGTGCTTGTGGTGATAGCATTATTAAACCTAAGTCTACACCGGTCAAGCTAATTCCGAAAGGACTGGACACAGCAGAAGACATTCCTAGACTTCACTCATTTAGATTGACGTTCTTTATTGCACTTCAATATCTAAAGCACCTTAGAGCTGAGCCGAGCAGTAGAGATGGGCATAAGGTTTGCATAAGTTTGGCAAATATTTTTATTATAAGGTTGGGTATAATAATTAAAAATGGATTTGAGAGTCATTATACTAATAAAATTCAATATCAGCTTCCCTATACTTGCTTTTCATGCATACAGATGGTATTAAAAGTTTGTGAACCCTTTTGAATGTTCTATATATGTTATATATGTTCTGCATATATATATATATATATCTATATATATATATATATGA
>JAVSBV010149254.1:0-15454 GCA_033117975.1 Parotocinclus spilosoma | reverse complement strand
TTTTTTCACATGGTCATAATGGGGTATTTTGTGTAGAATTTTGAGGAAAGAGAATAATTTAATACAATTTGGAATAAGGTTGTAACGTAACAAAATGTGGAAAAAATGAAGCGCTGTGAATACTTTCTGGATGCACTGTACATTTCCAGCATTTAGCAGATGCCCTTTTCCAGAGTGACTTACAACTTATACAGTCTTACAATCCCAGCAATTGTGGGTGAAGAGCGTTGCTTAGGCACCCAACCGTGGCAAAGGTGGAATTTGAACCCTTGACCTTCTGGTCCAAAGTCCAGTGACTTAACCACTAGACCACCACAGTCCCACCACAGTTGTTCAGGTATGCTTTAATCGAGGTGACCAATCAGAGCTCCGTTGTTAGGCAGAACAGTTCCCCCTGCTAGTAGCAGAGCACACGAACTGTTGTAAGCAAGCAATAAAAGTAAAATGCAAGTAAAGCGATACAATAATTGTGATAAGACCATGATATTGATAATGTTGTTAATATAATGGATTGACTGTCAGGTAATAATTGGTTAGAACAATCTGAACCTAATCTTATAGCTCAGTTTCATCAATATTTATATATTTATATTTATGCAATTTAGCAGACGCCCTTATCCAGAGTGGATCAAGGGCCTTGCTCAGGGACCCAACTGTGGCAGAGGTGGGATTTGAACCCTGGACCTTCTGGTCCACAGTCCAGTATCTTAATCACTAGGTCACCACAGTCCCACATACCATAGGCGCCTTTCATAGATACGCAGTCAGGATCAAAGTACCACTGTGTGAAAGTTATTTCTCTATTGCTGTAGCAAATGAGGTAAAAGAGCCACACCATAGATTCTGCTTGATCTAGGTGAAATTTTCAACACAAAACTAAGACGCAAAGAAAGCAAATGTGGAAGGAAAATTACTGATTTACTGATAAAAGATTTATCCCTGATATCTATTTAATTTCTGCTAGTGTTGGAATTGTTAGTTGCATGGCAGTGTCTCTGGTTCTGGTACAAGTGAATCCTAAGATTGTAAAATACAGTAATGGTGCTTTGTGTATTGTTTAACTGATGAGCCCAATTCCAAATGCTAGTAATCAGAATGGTACGACTCATTATAAGCACTGGGTTACATCATGAGTTAAAAGGTAATTGAAGGCTCAGTATAAATCTATAATGAAAATTCCACAGAGAAACCCTTTTTTTTTCTTCAGATAATGCGCTGTTCATATAAGAGCATGGCTGTATGGTTTAATGATACCGAAGTCCCACTTCTAGTTTAGAAATGCTCAGATGTAGTTGTTAATTTGTCTAGCTTGCTGAGTCACTGAGCTGGAAAGTCATCTGACACAGCTGAGCTGAGGCAGAGGAGTCTCACTACAATGTGCTTCCTCAGCTCCATCCTCCACATCCATTTCTGCCATGGCTGTGTTCCTTTGTATCCTCTTTTTTTTTCCTCCTTACCCCTTTTCTCTCCCGTCTGGGGAGTAAAAAGTCACCTTATTTTCCTCCTTATCCTTCAGTGTTTTCAGCTTCTGTATTTATAACTCTTTACAGCCTATCTAAATACACTGTCCCAGTTCTCACTCCTAACTTCCCTTATCTTCCCCACTGCTATGTTTTTCGTTATCTGCTTTCTCATTTGTGTGTTCCACGATCTTGCTCTCCTTGACATGCTCTTGGAGCATGCAGAGGAGGAACAGCATGAGTTATTCAGCTAGTTTCCATGTTGACTCATCTCCTTAATTGCTCCACCCACCACCTATGCCTGCTCACCTTTTACAGTGCCCTTACACAGTAATTCATGTGCCTTGAACCCCTCCACAGTTTGTGGTTGCACAAAGGCTTATTTAAAAGGCAGACATCTGCTGATTGCATAAGTATTCATGGGGTTCCTGATGCTGATGTTGCAGACAGCTTTGAACATCTGCATCCTGAAATGTTTGCCCACTCCTCCTGACAGACTTGTTCAAGCTCTTGTTTGGTTCAAGACCATTGGTAAACAGCAATTTTCAAATCTTGTCACAGATTCTCAGTTGGTTTGGGCTCTGGTCTTTCGCTTAGCCACATTTAAACATTAAGATTCTTCTTTTTGAACCACTTCTATGTAGCTATGACAGGATATTTGGGGTCATTGTCTTATTAACAGGGTAAAATAATTCCAGGTCTCTTGCAGGCTCTTGCTAATCTATTTTTATTTTTTTTAAATTTAATTAGATTTTTTAAAAAGATTGCTCTGTATTTGATTTCATCCAATAGGCCTTCACTGCAGAACAGTTTCCAAGTGAAGGAAAAACATTGCGATAGCATGATGCTGTCACCTCTATACTTTACTTTGAGTAGGGTGTTCTCAGGATGATGCAGAGTGTTTTCTACAACACATGGTGCTTTGCAACAAGGTTTGGTAAAATTGTGGTCTCATCAGACCAGACCTTCTTGACTTTCTTTAAAGAAAGGCGTTCTAATTGGCACACTTGCGCATATATTTATACTTATCGGCCACTTTATTAGTTTTGCTCATTATGCAAATCTCTAATCAGCCAATTATATGCCTGCAACTCCGTGGATTCACGTATGTAGACAGTAAAAATTTTTAAGTGGCTTGATTATTTGTGCTAGATGGGCTGGTTTGAGTATTTCAGAAACTGCTGGTTTACTTGGATTCTTTTGACATGTCCAGTGAGTGGCAGTTTTCTTGGTGAAAAAGCCTTGTTGATCCCAGAGGTCGGAGGAGTATGGATGGACAGGTTCGAGCTGATAGAAAGGCAATGGTAACTCAAATAGCCGCTCGTTACTGCTGAGGTAGGCAGAAGTAACAACACTTTGAACATTGAAGCAGCGGAAGAATCCTGTCAGCTAAAAACCATCAACAGATGCTCAAAAAATTAGCTAATAAATGATAAGAAAAACATTGCCTAGTTGGTTTCTCCTGCAACATTTAAATGTTAGTCAGAATTTGTTTAATCAACATAGAAGCATGGATCCACAGTCTCCAGATCTTAGTCCAACAGTGCAACTTTGGTGGAATGGATGTGCACCTGACCAATCTTCAGGAACGGCGCAATGTCATCTTGTTAATATGGACCAAAATTGATATAATATAATGTCTTTGATGGTTTTTGCTCATCTGCAGAGAAGACTAAAAAGCCAAAAGACAATACTTAGACCACCAGCATTCAGTCATAGACTTTCCACTTCATAGACTGTTTCAGTGCTGCGTTGTACATGTTGAGGTACCCATTTATTTATTTTGCTTCTTTAACGTCGCCATCAGCAGCAGTGGACACATGTAAGCGACACACACAAGGTTATATCCATACACAAGTTCATCTCAATTCAGTCACGCATATATACACAAGTCAATGCCAATTTTTTGAGTAACCAATTAACCTAACACACAAGTCTTTGGACTGTGGGAGGAAACCGGAGTACCCGGAGTAAACCCACTCAGACACGGGGAGGACATGCAGACTCCACACAGAAAGGACCCAGGTCTCTCCACCCTGGGATTGAACCTTCTTGCTGTGCGGTGGCGGTGCTACCCAATGAACCCCCGTGCCGTCCATAAGGGTAGAGAACGTGCCCGCTTACGCACATGGTATACATCATGATCGCTGGATATTAAGCCTGCCAAATCTGATAACAGCTAGCCTGGATGGCTAAGACATTTCCCAGAGCACATACTGCTCACAAAAAGTACAGGACATTTCAAAATGAACTATGTACCAGTGTATTTAGAGCGGACAGAAGCATTGCTTGGACAACAGGGTCGTGAATTCACTTCCAAATAAAATTCTAATGACCAGGTCTACCCCCAAAATTTGAAGAAACTTATATTTAAATATGGCACTAAGCAAAAGTCTTGGGCCACCCTTAGATTTGTTGTTTCAGCAACAGTATGGTGACCCGATTTCATTATTTCTTGGTCTATTTTAAAATATAAGCAGGAAATACAAGACATTCATATGCAGTGTAAAACCATCTGGCTACTTCATTCTGGACGCTATCTGACCCTTTTACAGACTGAATCTTGATCAGGAACATTATTTTGGAAGGGGAGCAGCCAAACAAAAAAAAAAACCCAAAACAAAACACCCTTTCAAGAAGTTCATACCAAAAATGTGATTTTTTTTTAAATACTTATTTTTCCAGTATTTTCTGTTTGTATCTTAATAAAGCACCTGATCATTATACCATAGCTAAAACAAATCAAATGGTGGCCCAAGGCTTTCTTACAGTGCAGTATATTTTATAAGTTGATGTTGAGTACTGTTATTTCCTACGTTCTAAAAGGAGGTCGTTTTTGATTATCATTTTAAAGGAGGTGTTATCATCATTAGTAGATTTCCATACTAGGAAAAGCTGAGTTATACCACTGATCTCAAAATAACCTGGCTTTCAACAGAGGGTTTGAAAGTTTGATCAACTTCAACCTTCTAATTTACTGTCACAAAATGATTTTCTTTGCTTGAGAAAGGAACAGATTTGACCTCTGTATAATGTACAAGCGCTACAATTAGCTATCTGCATCAGTGCAAGGCTTTTAAATACATCAATAACACATTTAAATCAAAGTGTTGCCTCTTCTATGGGACTGCAATCATCTAACAGGGCTTAAACGTGTCAAATTGAGATCCATATATATATCCCAACCTATATCTCCTCAATGCTACTGCAGTGACACTGTGCCCGTGTGGCTCGTTGTAGGTGGGTGTCTCCCTCAGCAATGTACATTCATAACAGAGGAGAGGTAACCGTGAGAGATCATCACTATAAAACACAGCCAGAGCTCAAAGGTCTGAGCAGATCTAGGATTTAAGAGAAGGTTAGCGAGAGCTCCATGTTTTCCACTAGAACAGGTCAAGATCGGAGAACGGTAGAGTGTTTGTACAGCCAGCCACGAATCAGAGGAGAGAGCGCAGCAAAAACACAGCAACTGGCTGCCACCGGGTTAGTTAGTAAAAGAAGCAACTGTGCTGCTTTGAAAGTGCTGGGAGGATGCACAACTGTTAACCTGGAAAGTCTTTTAAACGTCATTAATGTGCCACAGATCAAAGTCTTTTCCCACTGCACACAGGAACCAACATTTGCTATGAGAAAACTGTTCAAATTTGCCACAGTTGATTTACACGGTTCAGTGCATTCAGGCGAAAAGCACAAACGAACCAGCTGCAATTTGCTTAATAATAGCAAGAGCCAAATTAAAGCCAGCGCACCTGTACATTAGCCTGGTGAACCCCAGGCTAGGGCTGGCCCGTATGATGGTACATAGCAGTGGTTCCCAAAGCGGGTGTGGGGAACTACAGTATGACAAGACTGAGTACTGAGTATATACACAGTATAAATGTAATACGTCTAATGTATGTCACTTGTAATAATTTCACCGTAAAACAGTGCTGTTTTGTACAAAAGTTGAAAATAAATTCCACTGGATGTTAGAAGCATTTCGACATTTCTTTACGGCTCCATATTCTGCAGGTCTTGCATGGTTCACCTTAAAAAAAATAAAATTAATAATGTTCCTCCAAAAGTATTACTTTGGAACATACCATTGCAATCTAAAAAAGCAACAGGACAACATTTACTTAAAATACGCTTTTCTATTATTGGCAATATTTTCTTTTTTCACTTTAATAACAACTGTTGAGTCTTGCTCCTCCCAAGGTTTCTTTTAGGGAGTTTTTCCTTGTCACTGTCGCCCTAGGCTTGCTCAATTTGGGATTGGCCTTTTAAGACAGTGTAATATTGTGAAGCTGCTTTGAGACAATGCTCCGTTGTAAAAAGCGCTATATAAAGAAAATTGAATTGAATTGAACTGGTTGTGCTGGGTTTAAATTCTTAGCATCTATCGTTTGACCACATTTTGTTTTTTGGTTCACTGTAGCTGACTGAACAACGTTACTCAAAGTATGAAACACAAATATTACGACGCCCAGCGGATCGGGATTTAAAGCTGATTGAAACTGAACTGTAGCCCTGAGTTGAGTCGGTTGCAGTGGAGTGGAAAAGGACTTTCAAAAGAACTCCAGAATACATCCAGTGTGACACATTAACAATTTTTCTAATAAAACCACATCGCTGTTGTGGCTACACTGGAACTCCACTGGAAGGCCAATAAACTTTGTGGCAGAGCGCAGCGTGATTCGAATGCAGTCGAGCTCTTGTGAACGCGGCAGATGCATGCGGTCATTCTGCAGCCAGGCGTCAAACAGCACTGCTACTGCTCCTGCACAAACCCGAGTATCTACCAACGAGTCAAAACCTCCACACCATCACCAACTCAGACCAGACCTTTCTAATACAGCCACAACATGCCTTAGAGTAGCTTCTACATTTGGTCGAATAGTTCAGGCTTTTGCCCCGACAGTGGCAGCTTTATAGAACCAGGATCTGAACTCTCAATTTAGGAAGCAGTAATTCAGAGCCTCAATCATGGAGCTCCCAGCGTCCATAAAACACTTCGATTGACTAATTAAATCAGATCTGCAGGATCTGGCTGTAGCAGCCACAGGTTAACACACTAAGCAGGCATGTGTGCTTGTATTAAGGAAAACGAAAGGGTCTGCTTCAAAGTGTCTCTTATGTTATACGTGTCGATGGCAGGAGAATGACGTACTCCTGAGACGGCTCTCAGCCAGACATGATGTGACGAACGAAAGCTGTGGAAAAACAGCAACAGTTATGACATTTACCCCCCTTAGGCGGATATTCAGGATTGTACCAGACATAATCATGTTGTACTGATTATACATCATTACATCTTTCCATTTGTGTCATTCACCAAAGACAATCAAGTGTTAATTAAAGAGTTCAATTAAATATTACAAGTAACATATCTCATGGAGGTTCATTAACTCCTTTACCTTCATAATTGATGCAACCATTGGCATCCTCATGTCCAGCCAGCAGTGTTTCTACCTCATCTTCAGTCATCTTCTCTCCTAGATTTAAAAATAATCATGAAGCAACCTTCTGAGCTGTGTGGTTACAGTTATTGTTGGTTATTCGCTCCCTTTACCAACCACCTATTCTAACCAAACCCTACACTGAAGGGGAACAGTGCTAACACCGGTCCATCACAGGACCCAGAAGATCCCCAGTCTTCTATAGACCTAGCCAAAAGCTAGTGAAATGCTTAGATAACTATTTGCAACAACAACAAAAAAAATGTTTTACTGTAAATCATTTCTAATGTTTATATTTAAAATATGAGCTTAGTTATATTTATTTTACATGATTTATGAAGTATTTCACCATCATGTTTCAAACTTTGTATGCATGCATGATATAGATGATATATACAGTCCATTCCGGTGAAATTGGACCACCGGTTAATGTGACCAGCCGCTTATTCGGACCACATCCTAAAGTACCGGACCAAATCCTATTAAATATGTGTAATGTTATTTGCTTATTTGGACCAAAATTCAGCTTAATCAGACCAAAGAACGTGAGAGTGAATAAGAAATATGTAATATCCGTGGTTACTATAGAAACTCCATCTCTGGCATCACTACAACGCTTCAGAGATTCTCCCCAGCCCTCTACTGCCACCTACAGATCTAACCTAACATTTCCATTTACTACAAAAAAGCCACAAGTCGCCACTTAACCACAGCTAAAGCGCGTCAGATCACACTGGATAAGTTCTTCGAACGTTGATTGGAATTTAGTAAGAACTTGTTTTTTTACAGTATTATGCTTCGCATGCTGAGTACCTATACATTGTGTTGTAGATCGCTTCAAAAAACTTGTTTGCAAATTTTTTTTTCAATGAACAAAGTTCATAAGCAACAATAGTTCTTGTTTGTACGTTCGCTATACGTGTAAATCGTACAATAAAGGTTTAATAAACATTGTTTAATTTAAATGTTTAATAAACATTGTTTGTTTAATTGGACCAGCCGTTTATTAGGACCAAAACGAATTAACTAATGGTATCATCTTTATTTAGTCAATTTTAAGAGTTATTTACACTTTAGCACTGGAATTAATTCACAATTAAACAGTCAGCATATCTAAGCATGATCAAAGTGTTGAATCCACACTCAGTAAACATTACGGGACTTTAATCTCTCAATGCTTGATCACAGGAGGTCCATTTGCATAGTTCAATGTTAACATTGCTGGTTTTAATAAACGTTTAAACCCTGAACCGAGCCCTAAGACATTTTATGACATTACTATGCAAATAGATCTCTCTAAAGCTTCAAGCTTTGCTCTTAAATCATCCTCATTCTTTACACAATTCCTTACAAACGCATTCATGTTTGCCATCTCACCAAGGTGTCCATCTTTCTCGAAGGAAGGATATGAATAACCCCGGGCACAATCGCTCAAAAGTTTTCTCCTGCGTGCCGTGGCAGAAATGCGATATATTAGATTTATTATGCTGATGTGTTTGGCTGCATGATCTATTTCCTTTATGGGAAACCTATAAAATAAGCATGTGAAACAAAAAGGCAGTGTGTGCTTAGTGGTTACGCTGAAACCATGCATTAAACATGTTATGTTCTAAAGTAATTAGAAAAATAACAGGAACTGCTGTATGATTAAGTGACATTAAAGCTTTATAAATACAGCTAAAATATTCTTAACAATACTGTATAGTATTAAACACAATAGTGTGTGTGTGTGTGTTACACTATAACTCTACCTTGTTTGTCTCTCTCCTCACTTGTTTGTCTCTGTATGCTGGTTTGTCTCTCTGTATGCTGGTTTGTCTCTCTGTATGCTGGTTTGTCTCTGTATGCTGGTTTATTTCTGCATGCTGGTTTGTCTCTCTGTATGCTGGTTTGTCTCTCTGTATGCTGGTTTGTCTCTCTGCAGGTTGTTTTGTCTTTCTGCAGGTTGGTTGTCTCCCTGCTTGCTGGTTTGTCTCTGTATGCTGGTTTTTCACTGTATGCTGTTTTTTCTCTATATGCTGGTTTGTCTCTCTGTATGCTGGTTTGTCTCTCTGTATGCTGGTATGTCTCTCTGTATGCTTATTTGTCTCTGTATGCTGGTATGTCTCTCTGTATGCTGGTTTGTCCCCCTGGTTGCTGGTTCATTTCTCTCTGTATGCTGGTATGTCTCTCTGTATGCTTATTTGTCTTTGTATGCTGGCATGTCTCTCTGTATGCTGGTTTGTCCCCCTGGTTGCTGGTTCATTTCTCTCTGTATGCTGGTTTGTCTCTCTGTATGCTTATTTGTCTTTGTATGCTGGTATGTCTCTCTGTATGCTGGTTTGTCCACTGGTTGCTGGTTTGCCTCTCTGCATGCTCGATTGTTTTTGTATGCTGATTTGTCCCCCTGCTTGCTGGGTAATTTCTCTCTGTATGCTGGTTTTTCTCTGTATGCTGGTATGTCTCTCTGTATACTGGTTTGTCCCCCTGCTTGCTGGGTAATTTCTCTCTGTATACTGGTTTTTCTCTGTATGCTGTTATGTCTCTCTGTATACTGGTTTGTCCCCCTGGTTGCTGGTTAATTTCTCTCTGCATGCTCAATTGTTTTTGCATGCTGATTTGTCCCCCGGCTTGCTGAGTCATTTCTCTCTGTATGCTGGTTTGCCTCTCTGTATACTGGTTTCTCTTTCTTCATGCTGGTTTGTCTTTCTGTCTGCTGGCTCATCTAAGCATGCGGACTCCTCTCTCTGTGTCTTGATTTTTTCCGGATACCTCGGTTTTAGCCGACATTGCCAGCACTCTCAATACATTTGGCCAGTTTGTGTCTCTAAAATAGCCCAGTATGAGTAAATAAGTGTCAGGTCAAGTCAAATGGTTTTTATGCAGCTTTATTTAAAACCTCTCTGAAAATGACAAGAAGAGACCTTGAGAGGACCCAGCTCTAGCAGGGACCCGTCCTCTTTGCGTGGCCTAGCGGGGGATAAAGCATGTGCGCATGTGTGACTGCATTGCTGACTCTGAGTTGGCTTAGAAAGCTATAGAAAGTGAATAAATGACTATATTGATTAATGTACATTGCCCTGCGTGATTTACATAATTTCTGTATTTTAGGCAATTGTTCTTTTGTGCTAAAAAACAATCCGTCCGGAGAATCTCAGATGATGAAGCGATATCGCTTCAGCCCAACACCACATGGCCGGGTTTGAATCCCACAAGTTCCTTCTAGGCCCGGTTGGACGTCACTTGTAGGCATGATTTGTTGTGTCTCATTTAGGGGAAGCAGATCAGGGGACTGCAGCTAAAGGAAAGCTAGTGAGATTCAAAGTTGTTGCTGAAAAGTCAAGTAAAATGACCTTGTCATCGAAGAAAAAAGGCAACCTTGTTTGCTTTATATAAGAGAGCCATGATTAATGAGATTAGTAACAGAGAGCGAGTTCCCAGCCTCGGAGACTGGAGCTCTCACATGCATTATTAGGCTGATGCACAGAATTTTAATGGACGGTTTTTTTTCTGTCGTTCCTGGGAGCATCTTCGATGAATCACTTGTGGCTTGGGCTGAGTGCACAACTGGAAAGACAAGAGAAAAAATAAAACGGTTAATGTACTTATTAAATGATCCAAAGGTCCAAAGGTCCAAAGTTTTACCATGTCAATGTAAAACGCTCTATATGTACTAGAGCCAAGTTTTTGGAAAGGTGCCTGCCTATTTAAAATAAAATAAAATAAATAAGCAAGTACGCTCACAAGTTACTTCATTAGGCACGCCTTCTTTTTTACATTCATTGTCCATTTTTAGTTTCACTATCCCTATAAAAGCACCTGTCTATAAAGTAATGGCTCGTCCCCTTTTACTCTGTTCTCCAATAGTCAGGACCTTTTAGGTGACACTGCACTGACATTGATGCGGCGGTGGTTTAATGTGTGTTGCGCTGGTATGAGTGGATCAGACACAGCAGTGCTGCTGGAGGTTTTAAACACTGTACTCAGTTTGTGTTTTCCTAATCATTCAATCAGTGCTCACAAAATGCTGATGGCTGGACATTTTTGGTAGGTGGACTATTTTCGTCCAGCATTGACATCAGGGTGTTTTAGAACTCCAGCAGCACTGCTCTGTCTGATCTTTAGAATGATTCACAACACAAATAGGACCTAATCTGGGCTCGTCCTGTGAGGGTTCTGACCATTAGAGAAAAGAGTAAAGGGGACGAATGAAGGATGTATAGAAACAGAATTGCTATCAAATGGACATGGTATGCACAGGAAACCCAAATACGTGTATGCCAACTCCAAACACGGGACTCAAACTCAAACTTGGAGCATTGATTCTGCTTTAATAATAAAAAAAAAAAAGCTTATTCTTGTTCTTGGAGTGACAAGTGAAGCTTGTTGTTTATTTTCAAGATGGTTAAACATTTCCCCTGGTAACCCTTAGAGACTAAGAAATACTTTTATTTTCTGTCTCATTTATCCACTCGTTCTTCCGTTTATTATTTCACTGAGTGTGATTTGCTCTGTAGGCGCAGTATTTTGTCTTTTTTATTTTTTTTTTTAAATATTCATGGCTTTTGAAGCCAAACTGTCACCACTGTGGCAGTGAGCCAGGAGAAAAGTGCTGTAAAACTTTTAACACATCATCAGAGGCTTCCCAGATTTCATCTAACGTTTATGTCCCACCGGGTCTTATTAATATGAGAACTATTCATTAAAACCTCTGATTTCAGAGTTTTCATGCACTGGTGGTAGATCGAGTCTGAGGAGCGTTGTGGAGTTACAAACAGCACCTCACGAAGACGAACCAATTGGCTCTCGGCGTCAGAGTCACGCTGGCAGATGAAAACGTTAAGAGAAGGCAGAAAATGGTGTTTGACATTAGCTTGTTTGTAACAGATGGGCATTAATAGGGCTGAAGGCCTCATAAAGCACCTTTGATGACTCCGGAATGTGCTGTCCCTCATCAGTGCAGATCTTCAAAGACAAAAAGCAGATGCTCAAAACGTCAACTTTATTAGCTACACCTTTTTAGCCCTCCTTTTGCCCTCAGAAATGTTTTAATTATTCATGCCAAAGATTCAACAAGCTGATGGGAATATTTGTCAGAGATTTGTTTGCTGCACATCAACGGAACGAGTCTCCCAGTTTATCACATCCCAAAGCTGCTCTAAATGACTGAACTCTTTAGACTTTTTAGCCATTTGAGTACAGTGACCTCATTATTATGCTCCTAACCAGTTCATCATTTGAACTTCGTGGCATGGAGCATTATCCTGCTGGCACATGGCCAGCTACAATACTCAAGGTAAGCTGTGGTGGTTAAGCAATGCTCAATGGGTATTAAGTGTTCCAATGACATTTTCTTACACCATTCCACAACCACCAGCCTGAACCATTGATATAAGAAAGGATGGATCCATGTGTTCATGTTTTTTATGCCAGAAATTAGGAGAATAATCAGACCTGGCAACGTGTTTCAAATCAGTGATTGTCCAGGTCAAATGTATTTCTGTAGAGCTTTTTATAATGAAGTATCGTCTTAAAACAGCTTTACGATATTATGTTATCTTAAAAGGCCAATTCCAAATTGAGCAAGCCTAGGGTGACAGTGGTAAAGAAAAACTCCCTAAATGTAGAAGGAAGAAACCTTGAAAGGACCAAGACTCAAAATGGCACCCGATCTCCTTGGGTTGCCTAGATGTTAATTGAAATAGTTTAGTAAAATTAATTAAACAATAACATTGAAAATGAAAAAAAGAAAATGTGGTTACTTGTGAGCCTCAGTAGCCTGTTCTGCTGCTGCTGTATCCCATCTACTTTAAGGTTTGACATGTTTCTGTTAGGCGACTCACCGCGGCTTCCCGGCCACCCCGCCGTCCTCCCGGTTCAACGTTACGAAGCGATCGCTGAAGCGGGTTATATTCCATTCTGTGATTGACGACGTGATTCGGATCACTTGGAGCCCATGTTATTTATACGTAAGCTCCAGCGTGCCTCGGTGCCACGTCGTCACTTGTCGTCCGCACTCTCGCTTATGCTATCGTTCCGTAGCGTTCGTCCGCAGCGTTCGTCCGTGTCCGCCATTACGGTTAGCCGGTGACACCCCGGGGCATATATCGCCGACGGGTGAGTAGAGAAAGAACGCTCGAGGTTATTTAGCTTAAATGGAATTAGTTTCAGGGTTTTCCCGAGGCTTGGCCTCCGTTCGCGCGTTTCTCCGGTTCTCTTCGCTCGGCTGCGTCCCCCTGGCGCTTCGATCTCGCACTGCGTCACCCAATTTGGGACACACCCCGAAGACGCCTCTTTCTGGCACTCTTAGTCCTCTACGAGCCTCACGCTCGCCCCCCTGCGCTTAGGAGGCACGGAACGTCGCCCAATTTGGGACGTGCCCCTAAGTGTATTGTTCCTTTTTGTACTTTGGAGAGCCTTTTGCTCTGCCTCCTTAGTTCTTCCCCGTTTTTGCCCCTACGTCGCGTTAACCCCCGTCCCCGCATCCTTGGGTCCTCTGTCTGTTCCATAACAATAATGACTTACGTTTGGGCATTTCAAGCAACTTCATCACATCATTGATTATTTCAAAGTTATGTAGTATGCATGCATGTCCTCCTTTGGTGAAGATATGTGACATAGAAACTCTGCACTTTTCTGTAGGTTCTCAAACTTTATTTTGATCTGTTTATTTTTTTTATGTGGCCAATAACAAAGCTTGTTAAACCCAAATTTATTAATCTGATTCTAGTGAAGTGTAAAGTGCTAAACATGCTCATGTCTGGCATGAAGGAAGGGACTTATCTTTGCTGGACATTCAAATTAAATGTCTGTGCGTACTTCTGGTGTTGAACATGTTTGCTGATTATAGGTGTCATAGATGGCAGGGAGAGGGTGCAACACATGCACCTCACTTGGCAGAATTATATGACTGGACTATGAGGCTTTATTTTCTGCACATGCACTCCTCTCCATGTGGGATTAGGTCTGACATGTGAGCCAGTGTACTGCACAGGCTGGCACTCATTAAACGGGAACCTCGAGAAGGTAACCATGGTGAAGATGGGACTGGGGCCTTGGCTCTGGGGAGTAGCCAGCAACATGAAGTGCCAAGTTGGATCTTGCCAGTTACCTAGGCAACACAGCACACTATTATACTATGCCCATTTGAGGATCTCTAAGAATAGAGAGGAATAGAAATATTAAGGTCTTTCGTGATACACAATTTGTACATGTGATGTTTGTGTAGTGAGGATGGAATGACAGTGAGCTGACATTTGACTCTGTTTCACAGACAGAAACACCAATCCCTGTCATTATGAAAACAACAAAATGAAAAAAATATTTACTAACAGAATAACAATAGAAGCCAGTATGTAAGATGGAAGTCCCATTCAAAACCATGTCCACATGAATGACATTTGGTTGTTTTGTTTAAATAGAAGGAGCAGCATGTACAGAGAAATTCTGATGTAAATCACATTTAGTCACAGTAACTAAATTTAAATAAGTTGTAGTCTTTGACACTTTGACACTGTATCACTGTAAAACTAAAGAGGACCCTTTTGTATTTGGAAAATGGTTAGACATGTAGATGTGTTGTATGTAAACTGTTATACTGGAAACAATATGGCTCTGGCATGAAAGCCAGTAAAGCAACATGCCATCTGTCATTTTTATGGACTACATAATACAGTAAAGTGATACAGTGCTTCAATACTGGAATATTAAAGTCATGGTCTAATAAAATGAGCTCAGTGTGGGTATGAAGTAATGAAGTGCTGCATCCTGTACATGCTTGGCATGACCCTTTTGCATAGCTATGGTTGTCATGCCAGTTTTATGTGGATATTTGGCTTTGTAGTCAAGCAGGATTCTGGCTGTAGATGGTAATCAAAATTGGACACATCATGTTTTAGGCTGAATTGGAATGAAGTTCTCTCTTTCTTGCTTTGTCTTTTTCTGTTTTGCCAATCTCCTTTTATCACGGTCTTAATAGTGATAGATGGAGGTGCATATCAAACACTGGCATCATATTTTTGATAGCATCTGTCTGTTTACCATTTTCCCCATTGCGTGCAGGTTGTGGTGTGTGAGTGTGTGTGTGTGTGTGTGCTTGTGTACAAAAAGTGCCCTTGTTTGTGTTATTTTATGTGGTTTGTAATTACGGTAATGTCTTGGCACACTGTTTCTGATTTGGATGTGGATATTGTAATGTTGCTTTAAAACAGATTTCAGCATTTTGTGTTAAAAGATTTTTTAAATGAAAGCATATGGTCAATGAAGCCACTGAGAGAGAGCACAAAAGGAAAACTTTCTGTCATCATTAAAACAATAAAAACAAACTTTATTTAGAATAAATTAAATTAAAATTACTTTATTTTCAGTAAATGTATGTTTTCCGTAAAGTAGAGTGTGTTATGGATGATGCAAGTAATGAAAGCCAACATCAAATGACCTGTTGGTTCAAGTTGATGTGAGGAGAGAGACATTTGAATATTTATATTTAGGTGTTGTCTTTTTAATTGCCCTCGAAATCACAGAATATAAGTGCCTTTAAAAAATGCAGAAGGTAAGATCAAAATAAGTATTTATATA
>JAVSBV010149244.1:0-15455 GCA_033117975.1 Parotocinclus spilosoma | reverse complement strand
TTTTTTCCAATTAACTAAATTTGGAAAAACACCCATTAGCCACATCAGGGCTGGGGCTTTACGTATAGGTACGTGTACATTTATGGAAATGGAGTCAAGAAGATGAAACACCAAATGTGTATGTAAATTAATTATTATTTTTATTTCTGCCATATTTAATGCTATCAGGATTGTAATACGAAGCATAAGGCATGGAATCTCCATAGACAGAGTGTCACTTTAATGGGTTGTATTGGACAATGCTGTGACTCTTAATATATTTTTCAGTTCTCCAATACTTACTTAATTATTAATATACATTTTTAGTTCCCCAACATATTTATATTTATATTTGTCGATTAAGGTTAAGATATGTTGATATTTAAAACATTTGTCAACAAATACACGTCAATTTCAAGTAAATTAGTACAGCATTTGCCAGAACTCCAACATCCATGTTGGAATGAGTATTGTGCCACATGACTACATGTCATGCAGGTAAAAAACAAAACACACCTACAACAATCCTGAGACATGCGTCAGTGTATTTCTAATAGAGTCCAAAAGCATCTCAGCCATCCGAAATATTAGATCTGTATAGTAATGACAGGATAAGCTTTTGTCTTAAGGATAAGACTTTACAGTGTTCACTATACAGTGTTCTTGGTCATAGTGAGAGATTGTGAGATAATCTATAGCATAAAAGTCTAATAAGTGCTCACAAAGTAAGAAACTCAACTAATGTGTGTAAAATGACAGATTATTACCTACTCGTTACAAACTACGACATTATGCTGGCATTTGGGCAGTTTGATATAAAAAAAAAAACACATGTTAATTAATTTTTTAAGACATACAGAGTAAGCATGTGAGAGTTCAGTCGATTGATGCATCTTGAGTATCACAGCTGTATCTTGATTGGGTTTTGAGATGCGTGGTAGGAACAGATTGTTAGGTGTATAATCTTTTATATGTATTAGCAATTTGAACTTGCAAACTACTAACCAAAACAAAACAGCTGTAGGTCTTGCTGTATGCTAATCAACATCAACGCTGTGTTAAAATTAATAATAGCCATCTATTTCTAAACATAAAATCTTTACACCTTTCTTAGCTTAAGGAAATTAAAGAGACAAAATCCTAAAGCAGAAAACAAGGTAAAAGTAAAATCAAACTGCTTTGAAAAGAAATTGTCATTTGCAAGTAAAAAAACAAAACAAAAAAAACACATGAATTAACTTATTTGCATAGTACACCAGACAAAAGACATCAAACTGACTGACTGGAGACACGTTTTACTATTAAATGTAATTACATGTGGTTAAAATTTGTGTGTACAAAGGTGTACAATCCAGATACAAGATGCATGAAATAAAAATCCGTCTGAGGCATATGTATAATAACAAAAATAGCCATAAATAGCACTATTAGTGTTGAATGGCTTGGTTAGTTGAGATTGGGGGGACATTAGTAGCTAATGCATTTAATGAAGCAAAAAAAGATTTACTAGAGCCTACTACCCTAGAGATACTTTTTAAAGAGGCATACTTTCAGTTTGTATCCGCCAGTAAATGGGATTATTTACAGAAAATGGACTTTGTGTCTGCCTTTCGTGGTGCTTCTAAATCCCACATAATATCATCAGCTCAATCCAATGAGACGTTAGACAAACGGTTTGTTTGACAATCTGGCAACCGGGTCCCTGTGTAGCTACCGGTCGGATCTGTTTCACTGGGATTGATCAGCTCCGTCCACACACTCTGCGATCTCTCCATTGCTGGTATTTTAATTTGTGGATCCAGACTAAAGAAGACATTTCACTGTTTTCTCCCCTGCATTGCTAAGGTACACGAGGAACAAATAAACGACATTTTATGTTTTCCGTTCTCTGTATTAACTGTGCCATCTGCAGCGTTTATTGCGGCGGGAAGGGTATTTATGCGTTCGTGCATTTTAAGGTTGCCAGGTTGTTTGACTTGTCACATGTATTACATTTTCATTTTATTACATGAAACATTTGCAAATTACATGAACATAATTTGTCACACGTTGTTTGTCACACAGTGTTTCACTGGTCGTGTAACTCAGATTAGAACATACTATTCTACCTGAATAGCGAAGTAGATTGTGACGCGATCTGGCAACCTAATAAGATCGGCTATTGAATCACCTGTTGCAATATGAGCACTGCAGGGAGGGATTTACTGAGTTAATATTTTAGAGGTGTCTATTTTAGTGTATTTAGGATACGTAATATAAAAGCATGGCATAATAATTAAATGCAACCACCACATTTGGGTTAATAACAACATAACAAAATAATTATTGGCTAGTGGCAGTGGTAGTAGTAGTAGTAGTAGTAGTAGTAGTAGTAATAATAATAATAATAATAATAATAATAATAACAATAATCATTATTATTAATGATAATCATAATTATTATTATTGTTATTGTGTTTATTATTATTATTATTATTATTATTAAATAGGATCATAAGCAAAAAAAATATGTCAGGCAGTAGCTCTGAGGAAACTGTGCATAAATAAAGCAGCCTTTGATGAGAGGGAACGAGCTGCAGGTGTTACTAGAACTCAAGCGAAACAGCTTGCTTTTTTCTGCTCAACAAATTCTCAAACAGTTGCTGGACCCCGTGAAAAGCCACGAGACTTTAGCATAACTACATTTGTGTGGATTCAGCATATTGCCTAGTACTGTTTACAGTGACAAAGCTTTTTGTATTGTGTAGTTTTCAATATATATTCTGCTTTTTCTTGTTTATTCTTATTTATTTATTTAGTTGTTAGCAGCATTCACCTTGCCAAGTTTACTTCTACAGTCTGGTAACGACGATCAGGAATAGGTAATGGAACTTATATAGTGTCTGACAAAGCTTAAATGGGCTGAGGTCTAGTAATTCTGAACATCAATTATTGTAATGGATGTAAATGTATGTAAACATTTATTATACAAACAGATATTGTGTACATTTAAAAAAATATCCCCAAAAAGGTTAAAGGAAGACAGAGCATGCAAAGATGTAACTAAATTATAAACAAACAGCCTACAATTGTTGCCAAGTGACCAAAACCAAAAAGAGTTACACATGCTGTCTACATGGAAACAGGGAAACAATTGATAAACGTGTGACAGATAGTGTGACTATATAGATGCAAGTCAATATATACAGTTGGTACGGAAATATTCAGACTAAAATTTTCAATATTGGTTTCATTGCAGTCATTTGCTAAAATCAAAAATGTTTATATTATTTCTCATTAATGTACACTCAGCATCCCATCATGACAGAAAAACAGTCATGTAAATTTATATAAAAAAAAACTGAAAAATCTCATGGTTAAAAGTATTTAGACCCTTTGCTGTGACACTCATATTTAACTCACAACCTGTCAATTTCTTCTTATCCTTCTTAAGATGGTTCTACTTCTTCATTGGAGTCCAGCTGTGTATAATTTAACTGATTGGACTTAATTAGGAAAGGCAAACACCTGTCTATATAAGACCTCACAGCTCACAGTGCATGTTAATGCAAATGAGAATCATGAGGTTAAAGGAACTGCCCAAGGAGCTCAGAGACAGAATTGTGGCATGGCACAGATCTGGCCATGGTTACAAAAAATTTTGCGGCACTCAAGGTTTCTAAAAGCACAGTGGCCTCAATAATCCTTATATGGAAGAAGTTAGGGACCAGAACTCTTCCTAAACCTGGTCATCCAGCCAAACTGAGCAATCGCGGGAGTCAACTGTCCTCAATTCTACACATCAATAGAAAAGGGTTGTCATAGGACGACCACTTGCCACATTTTACTACAGGGAGGGGGTTAATTAGTCTCAACATAGATTTGTGGTACTGGACTATGGGCCAAAAGGTCCAGGGTTTAAATCCCACCCCTGCCACTGTTGGATTCGTGAGCAAGGTCCTTAACCCACAATTTGTAAGACTGTATTGATTGTAAGCTGCTCTGGATAAGGGAGTCTGCTTAATGGCGTAAATATAAAATTGTAGTGGCTCTTAAAACCAACAGTATATGGTCAGTGGCAGGCCATGGTGATCTCTTTAAACTACTGGTTGGAATTTTGAGAAGTTTGCTGTAGCAGCAGCAGCAGCAGAAGAAGTTTGTTTCTGTTAATGGACATGTTTGAGGGAGTTGGATTATTGTAAATAGCATCACATGATAGCATCAGAAGTAATTGCTTATGTGCAAAGTGTTCGCACTAGGACCAAAATAATTGATCAGTGTGACCACCCTAAAGTCTTTACATGAGCTCCCATTATATTGCAGAACTGATTTCAATGTACTACTACTTATTTATAGATCAATATCTGTTTAAGAACACTGTATCTGTGTGATAGTCAATATAGCTTGCAGTACTCTCAGTTCATTACTACAGTTAATACATTCCAGGTTAAACACTAAACATGGTGATGCACAATAGATCTATTGTTCATTTTAGGTGAAACAATTTGTTGGAGGACCCTGAATTTAGATCGGTTTAAATCAGGTATTAAAAAATCTTAGACAACAAAAGTTTTAGACCACCACTAGATTAGATATACAATCGTTTTAGCAATAACATGATAGAATTGTTTGATATAATGACCACCTATAATTATTTCACAGGAAATGTGTATGCAGTATTAAAAGATTGAAAAATTAATGCCATAAAATGGCAACTACTAGAGTGACCTACACGTGCAATTACCAAGTTGACCCTTCTATAGTCCAAATATTCTTGATCAGGATTTTTTTTGTTGAAAGGGTAGCAGCCAAGATACCACCTTTTAAGAGGGCTTTTAAAGGCTCAGATGTGCGTAAGCTCACAAATATTGGAATGAAGATGAGTGTAAAATAGTATTATGGAGTGACTAATCCAAGTTTGAAACTTTTGGGTCCAGCTCTCTGCTAGATGTTAAACCATGATTGTTTAGCAATGGTCATTATACTATTTCTAAACAGCAAATTTAATGGTGGCCTAGGAATTTTGGCCAGTGCTGCATATTCAGTTAAGCCTTTAGATAGGATTAAATCATTGTTTCATTTATAAGTAATTGTACAACATTGCATATTGTATTTACTTTTACCTAAATCTAATGCACCTTAAACATTTGTTTACCCTTTACGACTTAATACGAACTAATTAAATTAAATCGATTTTTTATTTTAATGCTTGAAGATCACGGGCCATATGTAAGTGATTTTATTTCTCGTTCTCAGCACAATGGCTTTCGAAAGTATTGGTTTTAAAGTTCATTGTGGTTTGTGTCTTTTGTTGACAGAGAATACAGAGAATGTAGTACATTATAATAATAAGATTAAAGATTAAATTTATTGATAAACTGGCACAGTAAATTGCTACAGTTATGGAATTATGTCTGCTATCTGTTTTTAAAGCCGTTGATTTTGCTGACTTATAACTTCAGGCTGAATTGGTTTAACAACATGGCATTTGAAAATAAATGAGATTTAACAAATGAAAGTAAGAAAGGGGAAACGAAGGAGCGTTAAGACTCATTAAGCATTAACAGTAATTGTTGTAAACCTTATAGTTAATTTTATTGTCATGTTATTCTGTTTGTTGTTTTCTTGCATGTTTAACTATCATGTTTACATAAGCCTTTACAAAAGCTTTGCTATACGCTGCCCGGACAAAAAAAAGCACATTTGGATTCAAATAAACAAATAAGTAAGAACCTGTGATTGGATAATTAAACCAGATTGATTAATTGGTGCAGTGATTAATATGAATCAGATGATGACAATCATTTTAATCCTATGTGATGCAGTGAGAA
Source organism: Parotocinclus spilosoma (assembly GCA_033117975.1). Lineage (NCBI taxonomy): Eukaryota > Metazoa > Chordata > Actinopteri > Siluriformes > Loricariidae > Parotocinclus > Parotocinclus spilosoma. Next base: position 9,666 of record JAVSBV010149244.1, on the reverse strand, counting down.
GCTTCTCATTCCTTACATTGACACAGAGGTGTTTTTAGATTATTTGTTATAGTCTAGCACAATACAAATTTTGCCTCAGATGCTTGCTAACCATTCATAGGGTTGCAACTGTTCATATACAAATAACCATGTTAAACACTAAAGTAAGTGATTAAACACTAAAGTGGACATTTATTTGCCATAGATAAGAAATGAAAATCAAATGAACACTACAGAATTGTACAGTATTATTTGCAATGACTATGCATATAGCGATGAGCTGTTATTACCTTGTGTGCAGCGTGGCTCACTTTATCCTAAATTTTAGAGCACGTCAATCATTCAACGAGCAAAACTGTAAGAAACTGACTCAGACTAAAAGCAATGACCTCTCAATCTTTTGAAAATACGTTGGGCTATTATGGGCAATGTAGCTGTCCTACGTATTATTAAGACCTGAAGGATGATGATGTAACATGAGGAATGAATGTGGTGGTATTATAGCTTATCATGTTTAGGATTAGAAATTGCTTAAATGCTGGCTGAAGTGGTAAAGACAAAGTTTGTCTTGATGGCAGATTTGCCCTATTCCAGAAAATTGGCAATATAGTGTAAGAAGGGAAGTAGTGCACATGAATCAATTAATCTCAGTGGTATCTGATGGAATTAAATACAAGTCTCAGTTCATGTCTGCTAAATCCTACATTAAAGTTAACTAACAAAAGGACTTCTATTGTTATAGAAAGCAAAACATGCATAAAGGTTTTGAACTGGTCTGTTGATGAGGTGAGAACCTACACTGTTAAAAAAAATAGGGGGTATTGAATTATCCGATATTTTATGTGAGCAGGTTTCTGCTGCCTGTGTTTTCTACAGAGATTTTATGCGAGTCTTGCTTCACATAATGGACGTGCTATCAGTGTGGCTGAAATATTTTGGAACTTTAACTAGAACAGGCGACCACAAACTTTTGGCAATATAGTGTGTATATATGCACTCAGCAAGCACTTTATTAAGTATTTCTACCTGTTTCTTATCAAGCTGTTCATTTTGAGTAGTTTCCCTTACCTTATGCTGTTTGCAATTTCACAATTACAGACTGTAGCCAATCCATTTCTCTTAATCCTTTATGGTATCTTTAAACGCTTAGAAAACAGGCTGGTAGACCAGTATAGAGACTGAACTGATTATTTAAACACGAATAACTTGTACTTATTTCATGTAAATGATTTAATTTATTTAATTGCACACTGATTATATACTGTTTTTTTTAATTTATAGTAATACACGTGGATTGCTGGCACCATCAAAACCAGTAATTCATGGTGGTGAAGTGTTTAAAGACGTATGTTTTCTTCATAACGTCGAGTTCAGTTATGAATCCTGCTTTTAAAAAAGAGGCTTTTCTGGTTTCCCTATTTATGGCATATTCCCCACGGAACCGGTGGATCCAGTTCAGCGTTTTCTCTTTCTCTATCTGTCGTATTCCTTCTCTTTATACAATGAAAGTTGAATAAGTTAAAAACGCATAAATCGAGAATACCAGATGTTTTTGTGGTGGCCCAAAAAAGATATTTTACATGGAAAAACAGACGCGACAGGTGCGGAGAAAGTGAAATGTGGAAAACTTTGACAGGCGCAAGAAGGAAGTGCGCACGCTAGGTGGCCAGTTCGGTAAAAAAAAAAACACATTTTGTATTAGACCTTTAGTATATCAAAATTAACGTGCATCATTAGTTCTTGATCTGGATGTATGATGAAAAATATTTCAGACAGTATTTATTTTTCTTTCCTGTGATCTTTCCTATAAAATTGTTTATTTGAAAGTATAGGTTGCCTTGAATTAGGATTCGGCTCTACGAGTAACAAGTGTCAATCTGGCAACTCGCTCTAGGTGCCTTTGGTAACTTTTTGTAAGTTTTTTTTTTTCCACTTGTGGCCAGTGCTGATCTCCTGATGAATGCGTCCCGATCGCGGACTTATCGGAAGACATCCGAGTCTTATATGAGCTGTCTGTCCTCGGAAATAATCTCACAACTCTCTTCTGTGTGTTTGCTCTGCTGCTGGAATCTTTTATCCATAAACACGTTGACAAGGGGAGACATCAGGAGGTAAATGTCTATAATGGATCATAATGACACCGATTCTTTTTAAATGGTTTTAAACGAGTTAACGTCTTTTTGGTCGTATTTCTTTCCTTTTTACACTTGTTACATCTGTCCCTCTCCGTTGCACTTTAATTATGAATAGTGTACCTGTTTGAATGTAATTTAGGAAGATAGTTGGGGTACAGGTGCATTGTGCAGTGCAGTGCATTTGCCTATTCTATGCTTTAGACGTCATGTATATGTAAACATGTAAAGACAGTCGAGCTCACATTAAGGAACATCCATATGTTATTAATACAAAGTGTTATTGTTTATGATTTAGATTTATAATTTAAAGTGGGATTTAGACTTGGCGCCTCTCTGTATTACAGGTGGAGCGCGCTGAGTCAAAAGTCATGCTGGTAAAACAACCATATAGCCTTTATTTACAGAGTGTAATTGCTTATATAAATGATTTACATGCTAGGTGTTGATTGAATCATTTATTACAATATTAGCGTGTTATTTGTTAATTTAGTCCACCACTGAATAGTTTACAGGATCAATTGGCTAAAGTGATTTGTAAAGTCAATGTTTAAAGAAGATGTTTAGCCTTAAGATGTCGGTTGAAGTCATCCAACTAAGGGACAGACAGCACTTATCAGACTTATCAAGACTCAGGAGTTTATATAATACTGTAAGATATATGCTATTTAAAGACTGCAAAAGTCCAATCAGTCTTATAAGACTTAGTTCATAACTGGAGGTGTTAATCAAGCAGTGCAAGTGTTAATACAAACCTGAAAGAATTACTTCACTTTAAATATTTAAGGTTTCAGGCATTAATTAGACTATAAATGTTAAAACACTACATACTGCTAAACACTACATACATTTAGTACATTTCATCACATAAGACTACAGTCAGATTCTAAGGCAAAGTTAAACGCTGTAGGTGTTAGTACAGCAATGCAAAAGTTAATCAATCATTAAAAGTATTCATTTCACAGTAAATCGAAACTTAATGTACAAACATGTTACATTAAACACATAAATGGCATCTTACACAGTAAGAGCAAATGCTGTAGGAATAAATCAAAGCCTTACAAACTGTAATTGAGGCTCATGTATTAAGGGCTTATTTTGCACTAGAACCTGCATATGTTGCACTTAACAGGGCACTGGAAGAGCTTATTAAATGCTTTAGGTGTTAACTCTACAATGCAAGTTTGAATCAAATGCAGTGAAAGGTTGTTATTGCTGTAGAAATCCATTCATAATTTTAGGAGTATTACTAATTGACAAATTTCAAGTTTTAAGAGGTAATATAACAATGTTAGGTTAAAAGTATAGAGTTAGTTAAAGGCGAAGGTACTAGTCAGGAATGCACTTTAGAAGTTTGCTGAGCGAATAAAATATATCCTCTGTATTAGATCTGTTCCCTTACTTAATGCTGTTGATATTAACTAATATTATTTATCAACGCAAACATTACTCACGGGTAATCAAGTTATGCTGTATTAAATAAACAATGGAAAAAATTATTTTGTTTGAGTTTAGTTTTATTCTGTAGGAATTCCTCAATTTAAGACATTTAGTCAATACCAGTAACAAGGGTTCGGGTTTAAGAGTAAATTAACTTTACTAAAAGCGTTAGGTTACAACTCTTAATGATAAGATGTGTGTGTTAATTCAGCCGTGAATGTGCTATATAAACATGTTAGCTATTAGCCGGAAACATTGTAGGAATTACTACATGAGAAGTATTAAGTTATTTCACGATGGGTTCAGTTAGTTTATATTTCTGGTGTTAAACAGCAATGTTAAAACAGTTCATTTAACATAGTAGAAGCTAATAGAAGCCGTGTTTCAATGACTGCAATGTTTCAAGGTATTATGGGCCAGTCTGTATTGTTCAGCTTCAAGGATCTGCTTGACTAGAGACTAAGTTGGTTCCAAACAGCACATGTAAACTTCACTTAGTATAATCTGCATAATATGTGCAAGCTGGTTTACTAACAGTGTCTACACAGACCTGAAACTGTCTGGTGACCAAAGTAATGCATTTGCTTTAATGTTTTATGTAGTTCCTACGTATGGCAGTAATATATAGGCCGGGTCAGTTCAACTTGACTTGCAAAGTCTTTTGGCAAGACTAAAATTCATTTTTGCGAGTTCATTTCTCATGCCTAATATTCATACTAGGGATGGACAGGTACAATTTAAAATGAAAGATGCCAGAAAGTAGAATACATTCAACATATTTTTTTAAACACTAGAGGTCTAATATAATTGAGCTATTTCTCATGTCCCGCCTCCATGCTAATGTTTGATTCCACTTCCTTCTGCTCAAGCCCTTTATATTTCAGTGTATGTCTGCTGTTTTTAAATAGTCAGGTATATTCTGTTGGTATTGCAGTTACTAATATGTTGGGATGCATTTTCTAGACTGGTCAGTACAGTTATATTGTCAGTGGATGTGATTAATGATTGTATATAATTTGTTAACTCAAGGAAAGGCTAAACAAAACACAAGTTGTTATTCCATATTTGTTTTATGCATAATATGAATTTTCTTGTAATTAAGGACATTATGAATGTAATAATAAATATTAGATCTCACATGACTGATTTAGGAACATACAAGAATATGGGATAGTCTTAGATTGATTAGGGCAGTCATGTTCCTTTCCCTTAATTATTACACAATCATTTTTACAATAAAACTATTTTAGAATAAGAAAGTAAGAGAGAGAGAGAGAGAGAGAGAGAGAGAGAGATGACTCTTTAACTGTTTTAACTGTTATTGTTAGATGTTTTTGTGGATATCTCCAGATTTCCAAGCTTGTCATTAGCACAAGAAACCTATTATTTTGAATGCACTTTGCATCTGTGGGACATTTATTAAGGATCGTGCAACAATCCTTACAATATCACCGACAACGCACCCACTAATAATTCACATTAGTAAAACTTTTTTTTTTTTAGTGCTGCAAGGGTCAGTTATACACTGTATTTTATTGTTGCATTGCAAGAATAAAAGTCCATGCTGTAGATGTTTATACGGTAACAGGTGGTGTAAGTTACAAACTGTCTTGCTTAACATAGCGATTAATACCTATTGTAAAATCCAAATTTATTTTTAACCTTAAATTAACCCTATGAACACATAAAACCGTAAGAGTTAACTGGTGACTGTAAAACTTTTGTATTTCGCCTTAGCATATAGGACTCAATTGTTTTCGTTTGAACACTTTTTTAACTGTAAAACCTAATTTCAGGCTGTATGACGTTTTTTAAAACAGGACATAAACTGTTAATTTAGCATTGCAAGGATTAACCCTGTATATGCCATGTTACACATCTTAATACTATGAGCTTGAATTTAATAGTTAAATCGACTCTAGAATGTTTCTCAATATTTCTGATGCCACAAATCCTCTTCCTGGCTCATAGTTGTGTACTGAAAGTTTCTTGAAGTGCAGAGATTGGGAAAGAATGTGTCAACTAGTTTATATAATCTTATGCTTGATTGTGAAGAATGCATCTCGCTCTGATCACTGTTTTTTTTACTATTGCAATTCAAATGAAGGTGAATTAGAAGCTTATTTTATATTGGAAGATGAGACAGCGCAATTTGTGCAGACTTTAACTTGACAGTATTATTTCATTTCAAATCTTATTTTTGATGTATGTGTACATGGAGGTCTTGTTGGTAAATTGTACTTCCTGTCTCTCTGAAAGGTAGAATCTTTAGTGAGATTCGTCTGTGCTAGTCAGAATATAAACAATCCAGTGTCTACTTTGTGCTAATATCCAATTGTAACAATTGTAATCGCAAAGAAACATTCTTCTTAAGTTGATTAAACTTCAGATGCTTAAAGTACTTTATTAAAGAACTAGGGGAATAACAAGGGAGGGAATAAGAAGGGAAAGCAAACCAGACCAGACCTATGAGATATTTGAAATAGTGCTTACAATTCTATTGTATGTCATTACTCCCAGAAAAAAACAAGGCTTTATACATCAATTACGAGTTAATTATATTCTGTTGTAAGAAACCTAAGGCTTAAAGCCATTATGTTGCTTTTTTTAGTACAGATTACTATTATTTGCAGATAATAATACGGGTAATACTTAGTTAATACATGTTGAAAATGTTGTGTGGCCAAAGAGCTCTTGCTTTCGTTTTGAAGTCAGAGTTTACTGCGTTAGTGCCAATGTTAATGCCACAGGTCTGTTTTGTGACTTGTCGCACCACTGTTTTCTATTTGTACAGTGTGAAAACAAAAAAAAGTGAAAGCTATGAAGACCAGTAGGTAGATTTTCCTTTCTGAAAGATTTCTGTACTATATAGAGTGTTAGAGACATCTTTGCATTTATTTTGGAGCAGAAGGCATGAGTCACCTCGCAACGCTTCATCAGGCTACTGTTTGCATTTTTATATGTAGGTTATTTTGCATAAATTGTACTGTTGCACTTAATATGAACAGTTAAACTGTTATGGGCCTGGATTTATAGGACACTACCTGAAGCATAGATAAAGCAGTGGAGGAGGGTTTATAAAGATAAAAGTTTGTAAATGATTACGTCAGATTTTTAGTGGGTTTTTTTTTTAAATTAAACAAGATGTTCTTTGTAACTCATATCTTTTCTTTGACAATGGAAGATTGCGGAATGAAGGTGTTAAAAAAGAATTCGTCAATATTTTTTGATTAAATGTAAGGGCATGGAAAACATTGATTAAATGCACATTACACTGGGACAGCACTTCATGACAGTAAGTGAAAAATTTACATTGAAATTATTTAAACAGCTGACACGTGAGCTTCAGATTCAAATAAATATGTGCAACTGCACATTACTTAAAAATATTTCACCATAATAGTTTTATACAATGAGATTTAAATATGGACTACTTTTGTGCTCTCACTTTATCAGTAATGTCAGTCTGTTATGAGTCACATTTTTTAAACTATATATATATATATATATTTATATATATAGTGGCTTTAAAACACGTGTCACCTTTGGCACTATATGATGAATTATTCAAAACCTGCTCTTTCATTCCATTAATATTATATTGTAGAAGTATATAGTTTGATATTATGTTATATTGTAAAAGACAAAGTACTTGTCTTTTTCTTCTTTTTTTTAAATTGTAATATTGTTTTAAAATAATAAGCCTCCATATGAAGTAAAAACAATCCCTTAATGAATCCTATTTTAATCATAACCGGACTTGTCAAATCACATATGCATTGTTAGAAATGGTAAATTTATATATTGTAAAAGTATTAGTGTAGTAGTATAACTACATATTTAAATCTGGAAACATGGACTCTTTTATTATATCCGATATCTGTTAGCTTAATCAAAAGTAAGTTCTGGGTGTCTTGTATATCTATATTGAAAGTCTTGGGCTAGATGAGAATGTCGTAGAGTAAAGAATCTGCTGTTAATTGCATCCCTTTTTCCTTTCTCCACAGCTCTTCCCACATAGTGTGATCATGGAGGCAACTGATGGCTATCTAGCAAGTAAGTCTGGGCCCTGTTTAATATCTTACTTAATATATTTATCAAAAAGTTTTGAGGATTAATTATAGTTTTTGTACTGAAATTACTATCACTCCTACTGAAAACTCCACACTAAGCCTGTGGTTTTTTCATTGTGTTAAACTTATTGTCACATGTGACGCTACACTAATTGGAGTTGATGTTTGCGGGAGAAGCTTACACAATATTAAGACTATATTTCCTCAAACATATGCTGTTAAATAAAGGCTGTAATTATGCATTCTTGTACTGGGAACAGCCTGTGTTTATTAAGCTTTGTTGTGAATCTTTGAAAGCTAAAAAAGTATAGAAGTAATGTGTGCTCAAACATTCATGAAATGTAAAATGAATAACAAACACACATTCAATAAGGATGGGAATTCAGGGCAATTATTTTGGGGAGACTTGAGAACAATAAAAAGAAATAATAAAGTTAATAAGTTAAATAGACAAATACAAAAATAATTAAATCTAAGCAAATAATATCACAATATCAATTTAACTTACAGAAAAACACCACCTGTTTAATTTGTAGTGAATTAAATTAGTGCGCTGAAGAATTTGGTGAAATATTGTATGTGGCGGTATGGAGTAAGAAAAAACCCTTTAGATAATATAACACTAACCTAAATGACATTTATATTTCATTTTTGAAGAATGTGGGTAAATGCTTTTAGACAAATTCTAATATTACACTTTTTAAAAATATCTGCAGCCTGAAGCGCATTAGCTATGGAAATATCCTGCTAAACACCGTTTATAATGCTCTTGGCTCCCCTTGTGATTTGTTATCTGTCTGGGGCTTCAGTACCAGGTGTGCACTGGTACCTTGCTGCCTTTGCCTCCCTCCCCTGCAGATTCCCTTAGATGGAAGAGGATGATAAAGTGTCCCTCATCAGAGAATTTATGCAGGTGTATTGGAAAATGAACAACATTACAGTTAAACTTTGCTTGCAAAGACGTTTAACGTGTAGTTTAAAGCTTTGAATGAACGGAAAAAAGACACAGCTTTTTCCTTAATGCATTTTTAAACACACTGGTTATAAATGGCTTGTAGGGTAACTTATTTTTAAGTAAAATGGAATGTCAGAAATGTTTGGCCCATTGAATCTTCTAATCCCTGAAACAGAAACACAATGCATTTTTGAGCCATAGTGTATCTAGTACACCCACAGTTATAACTACAGCCTGACTTGGCCATGATGATATTCTGATAAGTACAGGTTCTTGTTCGAGTGCACAAGACCTCCCTAGCATGTCCACATTTTTTTTTATTCCAGATCCCAACACACCTGACAAACCGCATTCTACAGAACGTTTGCCACAGGTGTGTTGGGAACTGGAAAGGATAAAAAATTTGGACTGGCTACTGGTTTGTGTGTATTCAGTAAAGCCAAGATGTTGAATTTATGCCCTCTCTACTTCTTTTTAAGTAACAGTTTCACTTTATATTAAGAATGAAAAAAGGGTGCAATGTAATGCATATTTTCTGCAAACATTGTTTTTGATCATGCTTAAACATGCCACAATACTCTGCTCTTAACAAACCCATCAAAGTAAAATGTCACACGTGTAAGAGTGTAACACACGTGACTTTCCAGAAAAATAGTTAAAGTTACAGCATCTCACAGACTTATCCCATATTTATCCAGAGCAACATACATTTGAGCTGTGCAAGTAAAGCCAAAGGATGTTGCTCAGGGCTGTGTGATTAGTAGTCCTAAGCCACCACTGACCACTTATTAAATAGCTTTGTTGGAAATGCTTCCAAAAGACAAAAAATATAATGTTTTACAATAACATAAACTCCTTTCATACAGTTTTACTGTAAGTATCACTGGTAGTATCTGGTAGTATTAAGTTACTTATCTGCATTTAGTAGAACTTCTTAATGGAATTACATTTATTGCTATGAGTAAATAGTAATAAACAAAAGGTTAATAAAGTATTTAAAATGTTGTATTATTATTATTATTATTATTATTATTTTTATTATTATTCTTACTAGCTAAAAATACAAGCCCCCATTCCCCCTATATAT
>JAVSBV010149234.1:0-15455 GCA_033117975.1 Parotocinclus spilosoma | reverse complement strand
CACGTCCCGTCTTGTAACATAGGGCATGTTCGTTTAATCGGACCAGCCGGTTATTAGGACCAAAATAATCGTGTCCCATGTGGTCCCATTAACCGGAGTCGACTGGTCGACTGTACTCCCACGTCTGAAACCATTTAAATTCAGGGATGTATACAGAAATCACTTAATAAAATACACTTCATTTACAGTAATTTCTTGAGCCACAATTAGCCACAGGAAGCAGGGATTTAAATTCTCACTTCTGAACCCGCAACAAAAGCAGGAAGTTTACCCTTTCTCCGTATTTCTGCTGCTCTTCTGCTTGCTTTCCCATGTGCAGCTGTGGAGACAGAGCTCAGTAAGTCAGAACGTAAGCGTGGTCTGCGTTTATTTTTATTTTGACAGAAAATGAAGTGACTTCCGAGCCGCCCGAGTTTCTGCTTCGCGAAGCTGAAATCAGATCGTATTTTCGGACGGGACACTCACATGAGCGATAGCAGCAAAGTAGTAAATCTTCATTTGTACAAGCTTCTTCCAGTCTTTCTGGATCTTTCCGAGCATAGAGGCAGTGTCCGAGTTTTCCAGGGCACGGCACGCCTCTTTATAATAATCAACCACCTGCAGGGTTAAACGAAGAAACCAGACAGCACTGTCCTGTATAAGAGCGTATTATATCTCATGGTAAACAAGTCAATGGACCATTCATTCAGAAGATGCCATGTTCCTTTCAGGATCAATCAACTTAACTCACCTGAGCACTAATCCGTGCAACGAGGAAACTCTTTCTGTTGTCCAGCATGGATTTCTCCAACAAACACTCCTGAGCCTGACCCTGCAAAAACACAAACGTGCATACACAACATATAACGTTTAACTGCAATATCACATCCTCCGTACCTAAACGATCCCATCGCAAAGGCTTCAGTCAGGTCACAGAGCCTCGGGAAGCTCTGAGGAAGCCCGTACCCGGCATGCTTGAGGTCCTAGCATCTTACACCCGTACATAACTAGAGCCCACAGATGCAGGATCTCCAGGATAACCCAAACCTCACCTCGGCAGAGGCGGGATACGAGCCAGGGTGGCCGCACTTTAAACTAGTAGTTCCCGAACCTACTCATTAATCCCTTCGTCGCCGTTCGCATTTTGCTTTGTCAGATTTCTCATCGAAAATGTACTCGAGCCTGCAAAACGTGGAGCGTTTCTATTCAACCGGATCCAGAACGACTGGACTACTTGTAAAATTGAAAAAAAATAAATAAGAGGACGGTAAAAATGTACACGAACAGCAATAACACTTTCCTCGAATGTTGTACCTTAAAATAATATGAACAATACGAATTAAATAAGATTTGCTGGCATGAACGTTCTTGTAATTGAATCTGTGCCTGTGTGTGTGTGTGTGTGGTAGGACGGAGCGTACCAGCATCAGATTGATGTTAAGATTGAGAATCTGATGACTCATGTCGACGCTGTAGTTGTGGCTGAAGTGATCTCGCAGGTAGGAGAAAGCGCCGGCTGAACACTGGAAGTGTGTACACGACACCTTCATGCCCTGTGCACACAGTGGTTATTAAGTGTGTGTGTTTTTGGTTGCAAATACACAATTGCGCAAACCGCAGGTTTAAGGTTTCACTGATGGCACCCGTAATTAAATAATAAGCTGAACTGTACATGCACTGCTCAACACCAGATCTTCTTTATGGGCGTATTTTATTCTCCGTTTACATAAAGACCGATCCCGCGTCTAGGTAAGCGAGCAGATACTTGCCTCCTCTGACACTCGGTTGTCCATGGCTCCCAGCATCGAATGCAGAGCTCCTGCGGCGACAGAAGCGCGTTTGGAATCGGGAAACGGTTCACGTTAAAAAAAAACCCCTACATTTTACCCAAAGCAGGCCGTGTTACTCACGACTCACCCAGATTGTAGAGAATGCAGGCCTGCTCGTAGCTGATGTCCTCATGCGTGACTGTCTTCCCTGAGAAGATCTCGGTCCTGGAAAAGAAAAACGGCTGAGAACAAGTTTCTCCCCTGTGTTTCCAAACCAGAAAATATCCGCCACGTTGTTAGAAACACGCAAGGAAATATCATGCGTCATGACCGAGTGGGAGTGAACTGGCAAGACCAATTCGCTCACTGGTCTTATGCCGTTGTGGCCTGTCCGCCTCAAGGTTGGCGTGACGCTCTTCAAATCGACACGACCGTACCCTTTCTGTGAGCTCGAAACAGATCCTGTCCGGGTGACCGTAACGATAGGGCGCCCCTGTCCTTTACGTTGGGTTTCGAACCCACGCCCGTAGGAACCGACGGGCTCTTACCAGATCGAGTGTGCTCAAACTCACCAGGAAACGGGAATCGCGGCCTCCTGGCCCGGACCCAGAGGCACGCGGCTCTGCAGGTAGTGCAGCTGCCCAAAGTATTTCCGTAGTGTGCTGCAGCCCTCGAAGTCCCTCGTCACGTTCACGGCACTCTAAAAAGACAATCGTGGGTAAGACCGACGCAAAGGGTGGTCCGTCTCGCCCGTTCAGCGCTCACACACTCACCTGGCGCAACTGTTCCAGCTTCTTCAGCGGCTCGTTGTAATTGTCTGGATCCTCGCCATAGTTCTTCAGGATGAACTAAGCAAGAAAAAAGAGGTTCAGTGGGAACGTGGACGACAAAAGAACGGTTAGAACGTGCAGTTTGATCCAACATATAGTGGACATTAAGAAGGGCTACTAAAGTACTACTACTAAAGTAAAGGAGTAAGAAAAATAAAATACAGTTTGTGTTCAAATAAAATGTAATTTGCTAGTTCATTATACTTAATGTTAGTTGAGTTAAATAAAAGGTTTCCATCAGCTTTGTCGAATTAACTACAATAACAAATAATAAATAGATCTAATATTGTAACATCGGTGACGCCCCATTAATTTGTGAGACTAAGATTTCCTACCTACATTCAGTCAAATCCACCCCCTCTTACACGATTGGTTAATCTAAACCTGCTACACAGCTGTGATTGGCTAAAACTCCACAATCACGGGTAATACGAAGTTCAGACGCGAGCGACGGCTGCGGCATCCAATCACTGCTCGGCCCAACGTTCTGCCAACCAATCATAGCGCACAAGGCGGGATTTCCCGGAATACAAGTAGGAAAAGAGTGAACGTTAGCTTAACATTAGCCTAGCACAGCGAAGAAATACTGCGCAGAATAAACGGGGTCTTAAATGCACAGCGTGACACTCGCTTTTCGAGTCTGTCTCCCTCTCACCTGTTTAACAGTCGAGCTGAACTGAAACTCTCCTGCCTCCTTTAAGTCCAACCAAATCATCGGCATCCGCGGCACCGCCTCCATTTTCAGCCAGTTACGGCGCTACGGCCGGACAAACGGAGCTGTTATGAGCGCTCTAACTTCAGATTCGATCCGGATATAAAGTCCGATCTGCTTCTAATATTCAGTGTTTTTGTCATCTAAACGTCTGTGTCATGTCTCAGGAAACTGCTGATGTTTCGGACATGACGTAAGGCGTGTAGCGGGCTAGGGATTATGGGTAATGTAGTTCGCGTGACGCTGCATTCTGAAAAGTAGCTAGGCTCACGAGCTTAGCGGTATCACAAAGAGCAAATGACTTAAATTGGTTTAAATGAAGGAGTTGGTTTTGATTTGATTTGAGGATTAAACTAGTAGTAAAAAAAAAACTGGTATTTAAAGGTAACACAGAATCCACAATGGTTAGAAAAAAGCTTTTCAAAACGGTTCTGGAACGAAGATGTGAAAAGGCGCAAGATAGGAGAAGCACACAAAAATATTCAGAGCCTCTCATGTACACTGCTCATAAAAATGAGGGGATACTTCAAAATGAAATGTCCCCTAATTTTTGGGAGCAGTATCCGGATGGAATAGCAGGGAAAGTAAAATGAACACTAAGCCAAGAATTCCTGCTTAAATCTTAAATTCATGCAAATATTTTAGGAGTATTGTTTTAAAGGCTAAGACAAAATCCCAATACTGGATATACACACTGCACTAACCAAAGGTTGCAACACGTGCCCATGTTACTCGTTGTTTCTCACAATCTTTTCACACCCTCACCCTATTTGAGTTTGAAAACTTCTTCTTTTCTTTTTTCCGGGAACAAGTTTTTTTTTTTTTACTTCTCAGTTATTGCCAAATCATGAAACTAAGCACAGAACACATCCAGACACTTAGCAATTGCGGGTTATGAGATGATGATGCTGAATGTGTCAACGATACTGCTCACTATCACCGGTAAAGAAATCTAATCTTATATGCATGTGTGTGTTTACTATCTATCAAAATGTTTAGGATTCAGTTTGGAAAAGTTTGCAGATTAGTATGTTCTCAGTGCTTGGATTTATTTAACTATTTTCTGACGTAGTACTGAATTCTTCAATTCCGTCTAAAGAAAAGGTGACTTTAATTGCTGGAAGAGGAAACTGAATCGTTACGGTATAGTTTATTGTGTATTGTTAGGACATGCGCACTAATAGACCAGTTCTGCTGATAAATTCACGCTTAAATGTTACTATATTTATTATTTCCATACCATTTACCATATACATTCTGTTGTCACATATTTAATAGTTTTACTTCCTCCAGCTCTTCATAATAATATTTTTTCCTTAATAAATTGTAATCTGTACATTATTACATTTCTTTACATATCCTCTCTCTTTTCATTTCCCTTCTCACCTTTTGTGTATTTAAACCAAACAAGGACGCCGGGTCCCTTTTTAAGTCTCGGTCCTCCTGAGGTTCTTCCTTCTTCACACATTAAGGAGATTTTCCTTTCCACTGTCGCTTTTGGTATTTCTAAAGCCGAACTGAGGCAAAGGTGTGGAAAATGAAGTTCACTTAGATTTGAAAGTTATACAGAAACACATTTATTATTATTACTTTATTATTATAATATATTTCCATAAATATGCAGATGTTGCTGCATGATTTTTTGCCATCTGCCAACTTGCTGCTTGATCATGATGGTGTGCAATATCGAAAGTTACAGAATTGGACCTTTAAGGAAGTGAAGAACCGTTGCATCTTGCTCTTTTATGCCTCCTTTCTATTTTCACACTTGTTGTGTTTTGCAGGGGTTCTCGCCCAGGCCCGGGAGTATATGGTCACCTTCAAAGCCTGGGATATCTGTGCTGTAAACGGGTTCAACACCTCTATTCCTTGTACTTATACATATCCAGATGCTCTGGTGACACACATGTATTGGTGCTTTGATATGTCACACAGAGACATACACTGTGTTAATCCACCATACGTTTACAACAGCGATAATAACATCAGGTCAGACTTTGTGTACACTGGAAACAACAAATCAGACTGCAGTTTGTTGATCCTCAATGTACAGTTTAATTATTCTGGACCGTACAAATTCCGATTTAAAACCTTAAAAGACAAGTGGACTGGTGAAGCAGTAACTCTTCAAGTGAAAGGTAAACTTAATCACTCAGGCTTTTCCATGTTTTTCTTGTAACTGCTTTAAATATCCACCACCAAGAAATGTTTCTTATTCTTATGCCGTCGTTGGTCCAAAATCCAACTGAGCTTTATTTATAGACATATAAATTTTTTTCAATCCAGGATGCATTGATGAGATATGCAGGAAGTGGGAGGTTGCGAAATCTTACAGTTACTGCTTGGATGTGTGAAATTTCAGTGGCAAGGGGCAAGCCATAAAGCCGCCAAACATACTGAAGAGTGTAGTCAAAAGTAATAAATCGTCTCGAAATTCTGACCTGTGCCTGTTAAACTTGGATAAACGGCGTCATAAAATGAAAAATTCCTCCAGAAAACAGCCGCAGAAACAACGAGCCAGAACTTTTTTTGAGTTGTGTAAATGTGTCAAGGGGCAAACGCACCACTGAGCAAGAAGAAAGTCATGTGGTCTCACAACCGACTTTTATACATCTGAACAGATTTATATGTGGGAGAAATGTTGAAATTGTCTTATCCCAACTGTTAAGTACACTGGCAGGTCCAAATCAGTCCAGTCCAGGGGTGGCAAGGGCAGTAAAGTTGCTTTGCATGGTAGCAAATTTTCAAATAGCAGAGTTTCTTTTATTAGAGCAGTCTATAGTTCCAACTCTGGCTCCTGGTGAGAGCCCATATGATAAAGAAGAAGTCAAACCAGGCTTTGGACCTTTATGAGACGTTCTAGAGTGTAGAACGAATTGGAAGGGAAAGAATCCAGGATAAAAGCTGTTCTGGAGGCAATTCTACTGTCCTTCTACTGTGGTAGTGGATTCCGGCTTTTGAGGCACCCCTTTATTCTAATTAACACTTTTGCTCCTGACCTCTTGCCCCCTGATGAAGCTTTAGAGGTGTCTGAGATCAACCTGAGCGGAAATGGAACCCTTAACGAAGGAGACTCTGTAAATCTGACATGCCGACTCGAGTGCGCCAAGAGTTCCTCAGAGTTCTCGTGGTCGAAAGATGACAAGCAGTTACAAACAGGATCTGTCCTCCACCTTCCCGCTCTGACTGTGAAGGATTCTGGGACTTACACCTGCACCTGGAGGAGTAACTACAGCTCAGGATCCAAGTCGTTCAACCTGCAAGTCAGGGGTGAGTCGACCCCATGTGAGGTTCGCATATCAGTGACGTGCGCCTTAGGAATTCCAGGGAATGTTTTTTTTTCCCAACAGGTAGCAGTGGGTCCAACTTGGTCCTTTTGTTGCTGGTAGTCGGACTGCTTTTGGTTGTACTAATCACAGTGGCTGTAATGTACAAGAAAAGGTAAGGAGCTGAGTTTAGAGCTGGACAAACAGTTTAATTGATTGAATTCTAGTTTTATGTTCAGTTTAATAGAAGGCTGTAAGAAGGCTCTGCAAAACTGGGACGTCCACTTAGTGTGCTTGTTTCTGCTTTCCTTAGAAAGAAGGTAAAAGCTCCAGAAGCAAACAGTGGGAAAGGTGGCGAGAAAACGCAGGTACAGTTAATCAGTTTCACCAGTAACTACATTTTCTTCATTAAAATTGTCAGTGTTAATATTGATATCAAATTCCATGTGAGATTTAAGCTGGTTTTAATTACAAGATGACTTTCTTCTAATTTAGTTTTAGTATTATTTTAAGGAAACCATGTTTTAGTTAGGGCGGCACGGGGGCTCGGTGGGTAGCACCGCTGTCTCACAGTAAGAAGGTCCCGGGTTCAATCCCAGGGTGGAGAGACCTGGGTCCTTTCTGTGTGGAGTCTGCATGTCCTCTTCGTGTCTGCGTGGGTTTACTCCAGGTACTCCGGTTTCCTCCCACAGTCCAAAGACATGTGTGTTAGGGTAATTGAAGTCTCTAAAAGTGGTCCCTAGTGTGTGTGTGTGTGTGTGTGCCCTATGGATTGGTGCCCCGTCTAGTGTTGTTTCTGCCCTTGCGCCCAGAGTTGCCGGTTGGGCACCGGCTGTTTGTTACCCTGTGTGGATTTAGCGAAAGATAGCAAATGAATAAATATATCTATATATACATCCCAAATATGTAACACGCATTAGGAATTTGTATTGGTGTATGCAAAGTTATATGATATTGAAGTTAAAGTGCAGTACTCACAGTGTCAGACAGATACTGTTTTGTCTTTTATAAACTGCCCAAATTCATGACCTCATTTGTCTTGTTACAAATGTGAATGTCAAGTTTTGAGAAGCAGCATCAGGACTTATCCCCAACATGTTAGATGCGAAAGAAAGGGGAAGGCATAATGACCTGGTTGACTTTCAAGAGCGAAATTGATATGTTATTGGTTTGGGTCAGAGCATCTCCGAAATGATAGGTTTTTGGTCAGTAGTGAAGTATTGTAATTACCTTCCAACAATGAAAAAAACATGAACCAATCTTATGATGTTGAACCCATCTGGACTAACACTGTTTCTCAAGCCACATAATTCTTTGTTGCAGGTTCAAGGAGGAAGCTGTCAAAACCCACACTGCATTGCACCTTGCTGAGCATGGGGCTGTGTAGCTGATTACCATTAGCAGTGCCCATGCTAACCTTTGTCCAATGTCAAAAGCATCTACATTTACACCGTCTATGTTGGACACCCTTTCTCCTTCAGAACTGCTTTAATTCTTCATGACAAAGATTCAGCAAGGTGATATTCTTCAATGTGGCATGATAATGTCATGCAGTTACTGTGGGTTTGTTGGCTGCACATCTATGAAATGAATCTCGTGTTCCACCACATCCCAAAGGTGTTTTATTGGATTGATATCTAGTGACTGAGGCTATATGAATACTTGCAAACTTATTGTGATCTTCAGCGTTTGAGCTTTGTGACATGGCTGTCACATTCTATAGAAAGTAGCCATCAGAAGATGGATATACTGCAGTCATAAAGAGATGGAAATGGTCAGCTTCAATACAGTTTAAATGATGCTCAGCTGGTATTACGGGGTCCGAAGTGTGCCTGAAAATATCTTTGCACCAGTTGATACAGACCACAACCAACAGCAACAGCCTGACCAGTTGATACAGAGCAGAATTTTTAAGTTGTTCATGCCAAATTCTGACTCTGCCCTCCGAATGTCATACAGGTTGAGACCCATGAGACCAGGTAACATTTGCCCAGTCTTATTTTTGCTATTGTGAATTGTAGCTTGTGACCTGTGACATTCTGTAGTCTTCCTCTGCTATAGCCCATCTGCTTCAAGGTTTTATGTGTTGTGAATTCAGAGATGCCCTTCCACATACCTTGGTTGTAGCAAGTGGTTATTTGAGGTTGCCTTTGTCTATGGCCTGTCCATTCTCCTCTGATCAAAAAACTGAATATTTTATTTCATTCTTTGTAAACCCTACCGATGGCTGTCTGTGCAATTTTTAGTAGATCTACAGTTTCTGAAAAAACAATCCTTCTTGTACCAATAATCATGTGTCCAAAGTCACTTAAATCCCACTTTTCCCCATTCTGATTGCTCAGTTTGAACTTTTGCAGTTTGTCATGATCATGATCTTAAGCCCAGCTCACAAAAATTTGGGTACATGTCATTGGGGTAACCATAACTCTTTGCAGATATAGTATGATTAGGTAGCCACCCAAGTAGATCTGATTAAATACTAGTTGAGTAAAAGTAGTAGTTTGGTGTCAACGCTGAAGTCCCTGGTGTGTCTAACCTGTCCAGTATGTGGAATTTCTTTCTTTGGTATGGTATTCTGATATTTTAAATGGGTCATGACATTCTAATGACTAAAATTCAGTGTATTTAAAGTGCACTGGTTGTCTGTCCAACTAAAGTCCTCATCTAGGTGTGGAAAATGTCTGTTCTTTGCTGTTTAGACTTACATGAAGCCTTCTAGATTTTCTCTAGAGCTGGTAGTGTTAAGTCTGGTTAAGGCTCAAGAAGCACAGCAGTTAAACCGACCAATGTAAAATATATGAATAGTTTAGTGGGAGTGAGAAACAGTATTAAAACTCACTCATAGATCCACAAAAGAGCAGAGCAGAGACACACACAGTATTCCCATTCTGCTGTCACTGTTTCTATCTAGCTTAGCTTTTGATTGAGGGTGCTACAAAGCATAGCATTGAGGAAGGCTGTGCATTAAAGTTTTAAAAAGGCCACTTGCCACGTTTGATGCACAAGCCTTTATGCAAATCGGGTGGTGAATGGAGTTCCCTGAGTATTGTGCATTGCTTTCTACTTGGTCAGAACATTTCTTTCTTCTTGATAGATTTAAATAACATTTCACCCCCTCAAATCCTGTTATCTGAAGAACCATTATAAAATTGTTTTAGATATAAAATATTTGTTTGCTGGAATACTGTTCCCATTAATGTGTTATTGATAAATCTTTATTGGTATTCTTCCACATTTAACTTTTATTTTTTAATTCAGAATTGGAATTGGACTGTCAGGCACAGATGTGCACTACAATACTGTCCCACAGATACAGACAGCAACATTTAGGTTGTTTTCACTTTTAATATAATAATAAAAAATAAATATTATAAATATATAATCAATAAATAGCTCAACACGTTCAATAGTTTATTATAAAATAATAATGCCTGAATTAAGATGGCTATAATATGTTGTGTGCAGAGATGCAGATTTTCGAACCCTCAGATGGCACTGTCTCAAAAACTACCATACAACAATAGCTGATATAACCACATAGGCAAGGGATTTGTCAAACCTGATGTGGCAAACCTTTGTCAAGCACTACAGACTTTCACAAAGGCCACTTAAAACGCATCTGGACTCACAGCATGGCAGCATTAATGTAGAAAAATACATTACGATCTTAGAGCAAGATATGATGCCTTTAAGACATTTTCTTTTCTAGTGACACCTATGCATTTGTCAACAAGACAATGGAAGACTACATGATGCGCACACGCATGGCTGCCAAAGGGGTTATGGGTGCTGGACTGGCCTGCCTGCAGTCCTGACCTGTCCCACTAGAGAATGCATGGTGAACAGCCTGTACTGTTGCACAACTCGAGACGTGTTTTAGTGTAAGTGCTCTGGAATAGTATGCTAAATCATGCTTAAACACTCCTGATGAGGTGATAAGGTTTATGAAAGAGCTGTGTCTCAGCGTGCCAGAAATGAACCAAAAAACCCCCCACAAAGTCAATACAAAGATAAAGTCTGCTTGTGCTGTGTTAGCCCCTCTTTAAAGTATTGCGATAATGAAAGTGTGGCCAAGTGCACTTTGTTTTTTAAAATCAGTGTGAGCACAGACCTCAGCGGGGAGTGGGCACAGGGGAAATCCAACAAAGTGTAAAAAGTGGATTTAGTTTTAATTAGCTAGTGTCTCATGCATCACACTGAGATCGTCCCCCAGCACCGTAATAATGGCATCTGTCATAAAGCCATGCAATAAACTGGTACCCTATACATTGCTTACCTTCACCTTGACCCAGTGATCGCTGCCTGCTGAGACCCTGATAAGGATGACCATGGTTGAAAATCTAACAGTAGTGTTGGGTGGACAAACACGCAGCATCAGAGACAAAACGTTTGTTCAAAATTTAGATCGTTAACAGTGATTGTCCCAGACAGAATAACCAATGCTGATAAGGATCAATGTGTCCAGTCAATGTGTCCAGTCAATGTGTCCAGCAAGGCCAACTAAGCAATGTAGTCCTAAATTTACTCATAAACCAAGATGATCAAGGTACAGTTTGGTCCATAATTACTAAATGATCTATATGAGACAAAACAAATTTCTACAAACACATAGTGAAATATGGAGAGCCATTCTGCTATTACAAAAACTGTGTATAACATAGAGAAGTTTAAGAGATAAAGGGTCTGAAAGAAATGTTTATTTTATCAGGTTCATGCAAAGTTTTACGAACTGAATGCATTATTTATAACATCAGCATGTGAATTAATGTATGCTGTCCTGATACTAAATCGAATGAAGAGTTTATACAGTGCACCAGCATGAAGATAAAGACATTTGGATGTTGTGTAAATATAATAAAAGAAAGTGACTTTGACTGTGGGATGATTGTAAGGGTCAGACAGCGTCCTCTGAGGATCTCAGCACCTGCTTATCTTCTGGGATTTTATTGTCCTGTTTAAGAAATTGGGCACATATTAAAAGTATGCAGCAAGAAGAAGTTCTGTGTGAACATTTTAATGAGCAAGATCAGTGAAGGATGACCAGAGCACTGCAAGCTGACAAGAGGTCTACATTAACTCAAATAATTACGCATTAGAACAGTGGTTTCTCAGAAAAGCCTCCCAGAACAGCTAAGCTTGAAGTTGATGAGCTAAAAGAACAAGAAGCCACAGCCTCACAAATACTTGACACACAAAATATGTCCTCATCCCACACACAACTCCTGCCAGGACCTTCTTGCTGTGAGGCTATACCCACCAAGCCACCGTACTGCCTACTATTGCTAAATAAAGTATATAATATAGTGTTCAGGCAACATCCAGATGGCATAACACTCATGGACATTTTTGTTTGTTCATTTTGTATTTGTTTAAACAATCATGGCATGACAAATAGATTATATACTTATGTACAAGTAAGTCCATAATTACTGTAATAAATGATGGCCAGTTATTTAGCAAAACAGCAGAAGTTCAGAAATCTATCTATCTATCTATCTAGAAATCTATATCTGTAAGTTAAACAGAAAAGCTAAAATAAAGATAATGCATTTAAATAAAACTGAATGTAAGATAATTGCCTTCTCATGATTTTGGCAACCTCTTGACCTGAATGTACCCTTTCTCATCCCAGTGTGCTTTTGTATATTCACAAAACGTGTGTGGTGGTGTGAAGTCTCTTGTTTTTGTTCTTAAGTGGATTTTCAATGATTTCCACTTTACTTCAATGCTATTTTTCTAATTACATGTACTTCATTGCAGAAACAGGGGGACGCAAAACATTTGCGAGGCAATGCAATTCTTTTGTGAGAGAATGCAAAACATTTTTAGAGGAACCACATATTTTTTTTACCACAACGCCCTAGTGCAGCATAGAATTATAATTTCCTTATCAGTTATGCTACACGTACACAAACTAACTCAGTAAGGAATTTCTAGAGTTACATTTTCATAATGCAATTCTATACAGCATCTTTAAAGCTTTACAGCATCTTTGCTCTTTAACTTCTTTAAATTGCACAGTGCATAAGACGAGACAGTATGAATAAGTAGTAAATTAATGGTTAACTGTAATAGCAATAGTATTTAGTAGTATGTTGTAATATGTAGCAACTATGTAGTTACTATGAACTATATAGTGATTAGTTAGTTTAATTTGTTCTTGTTAAACTACTAAGGTGTCTTACCTTACCTTAAGGAGTGTCAGTGTTGCCCAGTGACTGCCCCAAAACCTAAAAGATCTGTATGGAGGAGTGGATTAAAATCCCTAATGTAGTGTGTTCAAGTCTCTCCCCTTGGTCTTGAACTACAGGAAATGTCTGACCTCTGCAATTGCAAACCAAGGTTTCTGTACCAAATATTAAGTATTGTTTTTCTGTCATATATCAAATCAAATACTTATTTTATGCAAAAATGTGCAAATTATTTTTTGAAAAATTCAAAAATTGAAATCCTGCTTGGGCAGTTGGACTATATGCAGTCAGGACACTTTTAGGATGGGTGGTCAATGGCCCGCTCAACTCCTACTCCGCCACAAAAAAATAAATAAAAGTGTCAGTGACAGCCAACCGAATCACAGTAGAAAATCTCAAAGATCCACATGGGGATATCACCCAACCACTGGAAGTCTATAGGATGATTTACATTTTTGCTATTGTGCCATATCCAAGCATTGCCAACTTTGTACTGAAGCATACAGCATTTGACAACTCAGACCATTTTAATGCTAAAATGCACAAACACACAACCAGAGATACTGTAGCTATTACATTGATAATTGTTTCAAGCCTTTGGCTTCTATAAAAAAAGGCAATTTAGCTCAGAAGAAACCTTAGAAAAGCATATGCCCGAAACACATTCAACCACAAACAAATAAGCAATAGCCTCGCAACTATCCCAGAAAGTCAAAGAGCCACACTTCGACAAAGAGAAACAACTTTGGAGGGGGCATTAGGAATCCAGATGACAGATTTAAAAAAGACACATTCACCTTTAAGGTAGCTATCAGAAACAGAGCTCGTACAAGATGAGCAGTACATTTTGTTGTAAGTTCTATGACTCAGTGATTCTCATTTCCCTTTTCTTCCGAAAGCCAAGCAAATCCTGCAAACACATTGCCTTAAAGGGTGTGGATAAGATGACATCATTCCAGATGAAATAATTAAACCATTGCAAAGATTTTTCACAGAACTGGACCAGAGATGCAGATTTGAAGGTGTTTGTAGCCTGAGAACTTTGGTGCTATAAGGACTGTTGAACTGTATCAGTTAATTCGCTTGACACAGGGCGAGTCAGGATATGGAACGGTCATCTTTTGAATTCCCCTAGATGGTTCCAAGACCACCGCAGCCATACGAGAACCCAGCTCGCGGACATACTCACAGCACCTGCTGCTGTCTGCAGCGCCACCTGGCGGAGTACTGAAGGAGAGCCACACCGGGGTGCGTAGCTCGCGCCCGAACATTATTCGGTCCAAACTTAGAAACATCTCTTTTGAATTCCCCTAAATGGTTCCAAGACCCTCAACCTCACACATGATATGAAGCGAATAAGAATGCGTTTGATTTTATTTATTTAAAAATGATAGTCAAAAAAGCAAATGAAAAATCAAAGAAAGTTGTTTGCTTACGCAAATGAGATGAAAAGTGTATGGTCACTAAAGAGTGTCAAAACACACTGACAGTGATCTGAAATGGACAGGATCAGATTATTCAGCAGTTCTTGTAGGAGCCTCTTTTAATCCTTTTTTTCAATATCGCCTAATTTTGTGAGAACTCTATTTGATTTCAACAGCAGCATCACTAAGTAAAGCGTCCATGCCAGTGAGTCTAAAGAATCCCATTATTCTTCCCAAAGACTCACATATTTCCAAACTGATACTGTGTGATATACATATACAACAAATTCTATCAAAAAACATCAAAAGGCTGTTTAATTCTCTTTTTTCAGCCCACTTTGCAGGTGTGTGAGAAAGACTAATCAGACTCATTTAAAAGGTTCTTCTTTCAGGCACTAGATGTTGAAGCTATACAGACAGCCTTGTGTGAGGTTAAATCCATTCTCAATGGTTGGCTCATCACAACTCCAGTGATCCTTTTAGAGTTAAAAACCCAGCCACTTCTACCACTTGGACTCTAACAGAGATGACCTGTATAGCAGGAAAGGATGGAAACAGGTGTGGTACCTGGTAGACCTATTCTGGAAGAAATGGACTGCTGAATAGCTTGCTTTAGCACTGACAAATAGGTAGTGGAAGCTTGAGCCCAAACATAGAGGCTTGAGAACAGGCTTGGAGAAACAAGTGACTAGATATCTAGATCCCACACTAGGAAATCTTTGCAGTATGAGAAGAAAAAAATCAGAGAGCATAAAACCTAGAGTTGCCAAGTGAGAGCCTAAGAGAACTAACAAACTGGCAAACTAAGGAAAAGCAGGGCTTAAATAGACAGAGGTAATGAGGAGAAAATCAACAGAAGGTGTGCAAATTAACAGAGGGGGAGATTGATTGGTTGAAAAAGCAGCAATGAAAGAAGCCAACAGTCCCAGTCTATCGCCACAAGATGGAGATAAATCAGGGCTAGAAGAGCCAGAGAAAAAGGACAGAATGAAAAGTAACAGGGAAATAACAAGAAGAAAATACCCAAACACAATAAAGACTCCTATTATTGTTAATTATTTAGTTATCAGCAGACATGGGAACAAGTCACCAAGTTGCAAGTAACAAGTAAGTCTCAAGTCTTGATACTCAAGTCCCGAGTCAAGTCCTAAGTCAAGACACACAAGTCTCGAGTGAAGTCCCAAGTCAATACAAGCGAGACTCGATTCAAGTCAATACGGGTAAGTCTCAAGTCAAGTCTCAAGTCTTGAACTTCAAGTCCTGGTCAAGTCACCAAAATGTAAC
>JAVSBV010149223.1:0-15455 GCA_033117975.1 Parotocinclus spilosoma | reverse complement strand
GATTGTTGCTCCTCTTATGTACATGTTAATTTAATTAACACCAAAGCAGCTGAAACTGACTAACAAACCCACCAACCAACAAGAACCTTACCATCCAACCAACAAGAACCTCACCAACCAACCAACAAGAACCTTACCATCCAACCACAAGAAACTCACCATCCAACCAACAAGAACCTCACCATCCAACCACAAGAACCCCACCATCCAACCAACAAGAACCTCACCATCCAACAAACAAGAAACTCACCAACCAACCAACAAGAACCTTATTACCATCCAACAAGAACCTCACCAACCATTTGAAATCACCCCTAACCTGCCCAGATCTTACGCAGCAGCCAGCCCGGCACTGGGAACCTCTCCAATTAGCACCAACCTTATAATGCCCCTGCCTGGGGCAGTTTCTTACTTGTTGGCATTTAAGCAGATCTGTGCACCAGAGTGCCTCTGTAACCTAATTAGACGTGGCACCGTTCATCATGTCTTCAGTGTTTGCTCTCGGTGTCTGGACTGAGTGGAGTAGAGGAATGATTTGCATTCCATTATCATCCATCACAGCTCACTGTGAAAACAGAGACCACATTTTTCTGTCCCATTTATTCATCAGATGGGCGGTGGAAGGCTGTTTATATTAGCACATCGCTGTTCTCGGCTCTTGGAGGCACAAGAGTGGATCCTAATTCAGCCTGTGTATTTGTATTTGATCAGCGTTAATCAGGCATGAAGCTCAAACCCAAGGTCCCAATGCTTAATGATCGTCCATTAACCTCACTGTAGGAAATGCATGAACGATAAACACGCGTTACAGTACCGTATATCTGCTGAATCCATTACACATTATTAACCTTTAATCTAAACGACAATCGAATCAAACATCTTAGGTATTGTACAACCTACAAAAAACTTCTGACCAACGACCAGGAATCTCAACCAACCAACAACTATCTTCCTATCAACAAGCAAGAACGTCAGCACGAACCTCACCAACCAACCAACAAAAACTTCACCATCCAACCAACAAGAACCCCACTAACCAACAAGAACCTCACCATCCAACCAACAAGAACCCCACCATCCAACCAACAAGAACCTCACCATCCAACCAACAAAAACCTCACCAAGCAACAAGAACCTCACCAACCAAAAAGAACCTCACCAACCAACCAACAAGAACCTCACCAACCAACACAAACCAACAAGAACCTCACCAATTAATCAACACAAACCCCACCAACCAACCAACAAAAACCTCACAAACCAACAAGAACCTCACTAACTGAACAACAAGAACCTCACAAACCAACAAGAACCTCACTAACTGAACAACAAGAACCTCACAAACCAACAAGAACCTCACCATCTAACCAAGAAAAACCTCACCAA
Source organism: Parotocinclus spilosoma (assembly GCA_033117975.1). Taxonomy (NCBI): domain Eukaryota; kingdom Metazoa; phylum Chordata; class Actinopteri; order Siluriformes; family Loricariidae; genus Parotocinclus; species Parotocinclus spilosoma. Next base: position 14,069 of record JAVSBV010149223.1, on the reverse strand, counting down.
CAAAGAAGAACCTCAGAAACCGAGAAGAACATCATCAGGACCCTCACCAACCGACCAACACGAAGCCCACCGACCGACCCTCTTCGCCTTTAAGAGCACAACCAAACACCGAACACCAATCTTCCTAACCGCCGTTTTTCCAGTAGAAACGATTCCCAGTGGAACGAGATCCATGTTGTTGTTTTGTTTTTTTTTTAAATGCAGCGGCTCATATTTAAGCCTGAGCTCAAACCTGGTGCAGTTCCTTCAATCCGGCGGCGGCTAATATCTGATAGATTGCCTTTGTGAATTAGCATATAAATAAGAAGCGTGCTTTATCGAGTCTGCTTAAGAGGCGCTTCTGCCCCGCACAAACCCAAAACCTGGCACTTTTACAACCAAAAAACGACTCAGCCTTATCGCCGCTGACCATACGCTCCCAAATCAAACGTCATCGCACCGCGCGCGACTTTAAAAACAGACCGGGGTCCGGCCCCTTTGATTCCACTCGGATCTGAAATGATAAAATATTTTTTAGAAAAGAAACAGCATTGGTTTGCCTCGTGGCTCTGGTCTGTACGAATAAAGGAATGAGGAGTTCGTTACTGACGTTTTAATTTCGATTCCTAGTTAGAGTCGAGTCTTAATCAGACGTAAACTGGTTTCAAGTCCAAACGTCGAGATAAGATTAAGCGTGAAATTCCCAGCGACGTCCAGCAACGATGCGGAGTTAAAAGGAAGGTCACCAACCCGGGCTTCTGCCTCCACGTCACATCTTTTATCCCAGTTACTGTGAAGGCCGTGATGCGTTCCGCCGCAGGTCCTCGGGCTGAATGCTAAGCAGGGTTCGAGACGCTTTAATGGGAATTTAACACTGAGCAGATAATGGGAAAGTCATTATGAGAGAATGCAGGATTCTTTTCTACACCCGGCTGCTTTGAATAATAATTCAGAGCTGGAGATGTTCTGTAGCGAGCAGGGCACACGCAGCTCATCCGTTCAAACCGCAGCGCTCCTCGCATTCCCGGCACGCCGGCGTCAACTCACCATACCACCAGGTCAGGTTTGTGTTGGTTATTGAGGGTTGTGTTGGTTGTATGGTGAGGTTTTTGTTGGTTTTTGAGGTTTGTGTTGGTTGTATGGTGAGGTTTTTGTTGGTTTTTGAGGTTTGTGTTGGTTGTATGGTGAGGTTTGTGTTGGTTGGTTGGCTCGAAAATCGACCGACTGCTACGGACAAGAAGATAAAACGATGTGCACACAGTGCTCATAAAGGGTAAGGGCACCTGGTCAGCAACAGCACTCAGGGTTTAAGCGCTGAAAGGGGTCAATATGTGCCGAAAATCACACCACTGCATCCCCGGCAGCAGCCGCCGGTGGGCCGCTGGCACACGGATAAAAAGACGCATCCTGTTATTTTCCAGCTTTTCTATTTTCGCCGAATTCTGAACCGTAGGCTCGGTTGAACGTCCGTAGCGTAGCCGGCGCGTTGTCTTCTGCCGTTGTAGCCCGTTTGCTTCGAGGTAGGGCGTGATTGGTTCCGAGCGTTACAGGACGATGGACGCATAAATTTCATTTACCGAAATAACATCGTTTGACTGTGAACGGAATATAATATCCGGTTGACGTGTTGCGTCGAGGTTTTACATTCCAGTGCCAGCGCGGTGCCAATGCACGAGGAGCTCTGACGCCAGAGGTGGACCAGATGGTGTTTATCAACGCCAACTCACCACTGTTCCACCATCAGATGTAAACGCCGAAGCGTTAGTCAGTGAGAAAGCCAGCGCGTTTTACATTAAACTCACTTCCCTCTCTCGGGTCCCAACTCAAGGTCTCTTCAGAAACGCGTCCGTAAACTTTCGGTGCCGAAATTCGTACTTCATACTTCTCCCTCCGAACGCGAGCATCCGAAAAACAGCCGCGCCGTGCAGCCACGTTCCGATCCCACCCACCGTTCCGGGTCCGTTAGCCGTGCCGGCGTTTCGCGGCGCTCTCCTGGCGCTGCTGGAGGAGGTCTGATCCCGAGTTTAACTCTCAGCACCTCGCTCGCTTTTTCAAAGTCAATTTCCCCGGCACGCCGCCTTTCCACGCGGTGTGTTACGTTCTAAATACAGTGTGTTTACGCCCCGGGCGTCGTGTAGTATTTTATTTATGCAGGCGCTGATCTAATCAGGAGGAGCGGGACGAGATTTTGTAGAAGCTACGCCTCTGTTGTAACGTGATCAGGATCCGAACACGCAGCCTAATTTAGTGCAACGTTTAAAAGCGTCCTCGCGGGTACGCCGAATCGGGGGATCGGACCCAGGCTGGACGGCCGAGGTTCGAATAAACACGGAGCTACCAACGCGCGGCACAGGCTCAAGGCACGATCGAGGCTGCCGAAGGACATGGTGAGTGTTTCCGAAACGGCTGATCCGGAGGGATTTCCGAACACTTTAGGGTTTAAACAGAACGGTACGAAAAAGGTGAGGGCTCTCTGGGTGTGGACGCCTTTAAAGGTCAAACCTTGAAGCGGCTAGGCTGCAGCAGTGACGAGAAGAGGTATAAGAAGAGGTAAATCTGGATTACTGAGGACCGGAAAGGAGGGTTGGTTCCGAATTTGGGGTAAACGTTTACGAACAAATGATGCGTCCGTCCTGCCTCGGTTCAGGGTCCGAGGCACGACTTTGGACCTCCTAAATCCGAGCGAGCATCGTTGGAACCCCACGGCCGACCTGAGTGCTGTTGTTGACCATGTGCACCTCATGATGGCCACCAAAATCAGGGAGGAACAAGAGGAGCTCCATGTCTCAAATCTGAAAATAACAATCGCTCCATTACGAGTAACGACTCGGGTCACGGCTCGTACCGAAAAAGAACGGCGTTTAAAAAAAAGTCAGCTGCATTATAGAAGGGAGATGATTCAAGCGGCGCCAATCCGGAACGTTCTCCTCCCACGACGCGCTGCCCCGGGGGTTGTGTGGAGCTCCGGTAAAAAAAAAAAAAAAAAAAAAAAAGAAAAGAAAAAAGAGCCACCTACCACCCAGGTGCATTTGGATAATTACCCACGGTGCATTATTCAGGTCTGCTAATGCATATGGATCAGGTGGTTCGAGGGGCAGATGGCCCCTCTGCCCTCTGCTTCCCGGGTCCCTTTATGCACTTTTTATGGAGCGAGCTGGCACAAAGGCTGGCAGGAAATTCAAAAGCGGGCAGGAATTTGAATCTCAAAAGTTTGAGGCGCGTTCGAGCTCCTGCCCGGCCACGGAGATGGGGTCGAAAGGCTCATCCCAACCTTTTCAGTCAGACCGAATTCAGGCCAGCGGCGTCTGCCTGATCTCCGTCGGCACCTTGCCAACCTTCTCCCTGTTAGTTGTCCTCGTTGTAAAATCTCACAGATTTAGATTTTCGTAGTCGTCCATAAAGGTCTTCACACCTTCGCTCTTTTCGTTTCTGCATCCCGAAACGCTGACGGGCGAATGAGGAACGCGAGGGCCCCCAATACCCCCCCCAAGCCCTCCCCCCCCATACCCAAAGACTGCGAAAATCGGGTCTAATCTGGATCTCGCTGAACCTTTCACCCCGGATTCGCTCGTGTGTTTATTCAGGGGCTGCAGGAAAGTCTATTTAATCCAAGCTGTGACGAGTTTGAACCTTAAAAAAAAAAAAAGCTTTTCTGTTTCTCTCAGAGGCTCCATGAATGCATCGTGTTTGTCTCCAGGGTTCCTAGCGAAACATGAAAGGAGGCATTCAAGCTCTTGGAGGGGGGCTTTCTAACAAGCTACGAAACAAGGAACACAAACACAGGCCTTTAGGTGGGCTGCATGCACTTCTGTAACCAAGAGCGCTCTCACCGCTGCGAAAGAACGAGAGGTTCTCTCGGCGTCACGCCCGCCTGGCATAAGGGCACCGCCTGTTTGCCAGGTTCTGCGTGTTTTCACGCGCAGTCCTGTTCGGAATGACGCCCCGGCACCGAGCTACTAGAGGAAAAGTTTAAACCTCAGACTGAAACCACTGGCCTAAAACGCGCTGGTTTTGAAGGTACCACAATGTGCCCAGTCTGGCACGATCATTTAGACGAAACGTAAAAAATCTGAAATGCCCAAATGTCGCCCCGTGTGGCGTACTACAGTGCCGCTGCCACGCTTCGACGGGCAGGACAAAAACGAGCAATTCCAAGCACATGTTGCGTGTCGTTTATACGGAACGTTCGACCAAGCGTTACCCTTACCACGCGGAGTGGGCACATTGTGGTTGGCATCGAACTGTAACGCCTGATTTAAAAGCACTCGCTTATCACGGCGTCTCGGTCCGCGCTCGCGCTCGTGCCCTAAATTGAAAAGCCCATAAACAAGAGTTTTCGTGGCGGTTTAAAGCGCAGGACTGTGGACCAGAAGGTTCAAATCCCACCTTTGCCAACCTGCTGCACTTGGCATGAAGATGCCCGGACAGAAAGGTGGTACGAGTCGCTCTGGACGAGCGCGAGGTTTAGGGTTAGCGACCTCGAGGTGTAGACGCCAAAAAAACTGGTCCAGTAATAGAGAAAAACAGAGTCCAAAGTGTCAGTGTCAGGTTTTACACCGCAAACGTTTTACACCCCGTCTGGAAATTAATCATAACGATTAGACGTAAATACAAAGGGAAAATAAAGAGCGAGGCTTCAGCCAGTCATCCTGGATCCATCTCTGGTTCTTTGTGTCTAAATATTCGGCCTGAATGGTTGGTAATCATTAAGCGGCACCGCGGTAACAACCGAGAAGTGTAAGTCGAGCTCGAAAGGTTTCTGTATCTGCTAGAAGCCAAGTAAATGTGCCGTGTTTGTCTCCAGGGCTCCTGCAGATACATAAAAGCGCCGGTTCAAGCAGGGTTTTGTAACCCGAGGAAAAAAAAATCGACAAGGATTCTTCGCTTATTCTCCCGGAACAAACAAACAAGGATTTTTTTTTTTAATGAAACCCTCTTGCCTCGCTGTAAACCGAGAAAATCCCTCTCCTGCCTCCCCTACAGATGATCGTTTTTACGCCAGCTTCACGTTCCGTTGGTGCCCGGGCACAAATACGGCAGCTCACTGCCAGGCTTCTGACCACGTCTGCCATGATGTCCTCGGGCTCAAAGTGCCAGCTTGTCCAACAGAACTGACCCCAGAACGTACGACTGGATCTCCTCTGTAGAACCAGGACCAGGAGGGCTGGAGCTGGCTCCACCACCAGAAGTTCAAAACTGGTTAAAAAAAATGAACTAATAAAAATGTTCTGAAAGCTCAAATGAACTGAAATTCGTTTAAATCAATAATCTGTAATATAATATAGATATTGTTTTATTTTTTGTTAATTTTTAGGACATAAATTAAAAAAAAATATCCCAAAGACCTAAAGTTATTCAATATATTTTTAAGTAACTTTATACATTTTTTTAGGGGTGAATTAAATTGTATAATTTAATATGGGGAGTGTATACAAGTTTTTTAATAATAAAAAGAAAAAAATAAATAGATGAAATATATTAATAATATGTATAATTATATTTATTAATTTGTAATAAGCGTATAATACATATACACAAATTGTATTATTATTAATATTATTATTAGCATTATATTAATAGTAGTAGTAGTAGTAGTAGTGTTATTAGTCTTATTATTATTTATGTTTTGGGGTTTTTTATCATTATGACCTTTTTTTCATCCATTAAAAAAAAATGTACGTCTTTTCAACGCTATTTTTCATTTTGCTTATAAAACAAAACCTCAGTCACTGCATTAATCGTTTACTGTTTTGAGGGATTTTATGGTTTACGTTTCGTTTTATCTAATTTTAGTTTGTCTAAGCTCCACCCAAACGGTGATCGGACCAGAGTCGACTTGGAATTGCTTCCCTCGTTTCTAAACATTATCTCTCTGATATGAGCACGATAAAAAGACAGAGTAAACCTTTAAACCGTCTAATTACATTTGAACTCAAAGCGAATCCGTTTCCTCTCCGGTTTGGGGTTCCTCTCGGCTCTTACCGCCGCTCGCCCCGTGCTGTCTCTTCGCAGACGTTCCCGCGGTTTGATCGTTTTTGATGGATGATTGATGGCGGAGCACCAAACCCACTCAATCACGGCGACCCTCTTGCTTCCTCTCAGCTAGAGACCCAGCCGTAATAACTGAGGTGTGGAGGAAGCACTGTTTTATAGCCAGAGATATTTCAATCCCCCGGGCACACAAGGGAATCATTTTAGGAGAAAGCAGTAAATCACGGTGCAAACCCATCCATCATCTCAGGTGGTACGAGTCCTCAGAGCTCAGGCGAGAGGAAATACCCGACGGGAACGCATCATGGTACAAACACGCCCTTCTACAAGCATGAGCTACACAGTCCTACTAATTAACCAAAGTGGCCATAAGATCGGAGCGGTTTTGTACGTGTTACGTAAAATTTGGGCTCATGGCCCTGGACCCATATGTGACTGAGAGTCCTAGTAACCAATCCAAACTGCTCATGCCCCTTCTGTTCATATTTTGAGGGGATATCTGACCAATCTGATTGATGACTTTCACTACAGAGGCTGACCCATAGGTTCCTACCCCTTCTGGGTCTAATGCAGAAGGTGCCCACTGTATGCACTGTACTCCACTGGTAATTAGGTCTGCTAGAGCTTTGGAAAAAACATCCAAACCCTTGACGTTGGTCCATTTTTTGGCCTTGCAGACCGTCATTGGTGCCAAGGCTAATGAATATGACGGACTGAACACCGGGGGCACATTTTACACCAAGTCCTCATTAAAGTAAAGGTTCCGGGAGTCACGTTGACCGTACGAGTAAACAGTCTGGCTTTTGACTAACAGCTCGAACAGACTCCTAAACAAGAAAAATAAAAAGGCTGAGAGATACAGAGATTTCATCATGGACTCGCAGGTACTGGACACACTCGAGCATATCTGTTATTATCCTGTTAGCTTCCAGGGCGCAAACAAATCGCATTCCACACGGTGGAACCGAGCCGCTTTGCATCTCCGAGTCCCTATCAGGATGGAATTCTTGATATTGCTAACGATACAGATCCTGCCGAAGCTCCGTCTCCCCATAAGAAGTGGTTATTAAACATAGAACATGAATAATGTGCAGATTAGGACCGAGGAAGAAAAAAAAAGCTCTTTTTTTGGTGCAATAAAGACCAGAACCCCATTTCAGATAACAAAAGAGCGAGATTATTTCACTCTGTCCTCCACACAATACGACCCAAATGGGAACAGGACGGCTAGAGAGCTTTATCATCACCCTTTCAGAGGAAGAACGTCTCACCACGGCGTTAAAAGATAAAGGATAAAAGAAAAGGATGAGTTTTGGCTCTGCAAAGAGTCCTTATGGTGAGACATGGTAATTAGTACTTTTAAAAAATAAAACAGGCTTATATAGGAGGATTTTAATTTTTTTTTAAACAGCAAAATGTAAATAAAATATAAAATTAATATTTAAAAAAATGTATATATTTTTTAAAACAAGGACTTTTGAAATATTTATCTAATATCCACAGTTTCAGCGTATTTTCTCACTGAAAAGGCTTTTTTTATTTTTCAGATAGCTATAGCAAGTATGATTGGAATAATTTACTAATTATTATTTTAATCATTTCTATTCTATTACAGTATTTATAGCATTTTAAATATGATTTTTAACTCTGTTATTAATATAAATCTGATTGTATCAATTCGTTGCTACTTTGATTAATTTGCAATTTTATTTCAATAATTGGCTAGGATGATATTTAATTTTTTTTCTCAAAACTTTGTAAGACATTTAGTACAACTCATATTTTTTTTATTTCAGAAATTATTTTCCCCTACTCTAGATTTTATTTGATTATTCTCACTTTGGATTTGCTATTATTATTTTATTTTTATTTGTAGATTTTTTTAAAGAGAAATCCAAACGCCATGATTAACCCATACGAAGGACGAGAAAGGAATAAGGTAAATAAAAATAAAAAAATGAAATAAAATAATAAAATAAAAAATAAAATTAATCAAATCATGTTTTGTTTTTTTAATTTGGATTTGTTAATTTTTATTTGCAGATTTTCTTACGAGAAAGCTAAACAAACGGATTGACCCATAACTGTTAAACATGAAAGAAAGAAAAAAACAAATAAAGCTAAAAAGTTAAGAAAAACAGCTTGGATTTGTTATTATATGTTATTATTAACAATAAGATTAACCCATCTGCTATTTATAGCGTACTCCAGGTACTGCTTCAATGACCGATATGAAGCTCCGCCCTATGGTTATGACGCCCCGCCTTCCACTAACTGCAGGTGAAGATGAGGCTCCGCCCCCCCGGATCATGAGGGATTGGTTTAAATTGGAAAGGTTTTTTAAAAACTAACTGATGTTTACAAATATGCAGAGCATCTGCAGCGGGCATATGCTTCAACGCTAATTACAGCGCAGCGACTAAAGCATGTGGGGAGTGGGTGTACATGTTCAGCCGACAAGGTCCATTACACTTCATCATACATTCTGGAGTAACAAAACAATAAATAAAGCTCCGGTACTGAATCATATCTATTGTATAAAAACAATTAAATACAGGCTTAATATACACACACACACACACACACACACACACACAGAGCCTGGGAAAAGTTATAACAATCAGCAAAAGAAAGACAGAGAGACAGATTGAAACAAATAAATCAATTTGGAATTAAAATTAAAATCAGAAAAAACAAAAAAAAAAAGACAAAAAAAGCAAAGAGAAAAAAAATTAAAATAAAGAAAGGAAAGGAAAAAACATTGGTTTGAAAAATAAAATAATAAGAAAAAAAATAAAGTCAGACAAAAACAATTCAATTCAAAACGTTCAAATGAACAAAAAAATGAGAGGATAAAAATTGATATAAAAAAGACAGAAGATAACTTATAAATAAAACAATATTAATACAGTAAAAAAATGAGAAGTAAAGAAACTAAAATAAACAAACATGATATAGGAATAAAATATTTTTTTTAAAGTCGCCAAAACAATAAATGAAAGAAAGAAACGAAAAATATTTAGTTTTAAAAATGTTAAAGGAAAGAAAGTAAAAAATAAAAGATAAATAGAAGAATTTGTGAAATACCAAAAGAAGAGAGAAACGACCAGAAAATAAATAAATTAGAACCAAAAAGGCAGGATGAAAAAAATTAAAAAATAAAGCAAAATCAATATATAAGGCAAATGAGAAAAAGAAAAAAAACACAAAAAATAAAATCACATTAAAAAAAATAAAAGAAAAGAAAAGAAAAACACACAAAAAAGAAAAACACAAATCAAACAAAAGAGACTAAACACACACACACACACACACACTCTGTTTTTTTTTGGTGAATGTTTGGGAAGCGGACCTTCACCCCGGAGCCTTTTGGGTCGGCTGAGGTCGGGCTCGTACCCGCTGAGACCCAGCATTAATATTCATCACAGAATTGTGCATTCGCTTTAGCTTCTGAAATTAATTAGGCGGCAGGAAATGTTTAATTAGCTGCCTGCATTAACATGCTGATACGATTGAGGGGTGTGTGTGTGTGTGTGTGTGTGTGCGCGCTTCGACCGTCCGGCGGTAACGAGGGACGAGACGAGCGGACAGAAGGGCCGCAGCTGTTTCGTAGCGTCCGTCGTCCTTGCGTCCCTGTACCGACACGCTCGGGTGCGTTTAACGCCAGAGAACGCGACGCTCGACTTCTTGTGGAGTCCGAAAGGGGTCAAAACGGCGTGAGAAAAAAGGTTCTAAAATGTTGGATCTAAGCCAAATTTGAACGTTTTTAAATAACGTAGCTTTCCCAGTACATTTCTGTTTTTGTTAAAGCGCCATTAATAAAATCTTACAGTCTTACAATCCAAGCAACCGTGGGTTAAGGACCCAACTGTGGCACCTTGGCAGAGGCGGGGTTCGAACCATGGACCATGAGGTCCAGTACTGCAAGGCCACCACAGAACCAATAAAATAATAATAAAATACGGGTTATTATTATTTCCTCTCGTACCTGTAACTGGTTTCATCGGGATTTGGTTTTAACCAGAGAAGTCGTGTCCTCGTTTGAGGAGCATTTCCTATGGGAGTTGCCTTGCCGCTGTTACCCGAGGCGACCCATTCGTTTCTTTTAAGTTACGCTCGCTTAAGTGCGGTTTAATGGGTTCTGGAGCTTCGGTGCTGGGTGTAATGGTTTCTACGGCCTCTTTCCAGAACCCTGCAGATCCCTGCAGAAGAAATCCTGGGCTTAATGAGTAGTTCGTCCCACCGACTTAGCGCTTTATCATCAATTCTTTAGTCTGAGCACAAAGGCGTATCAGAGATCGAAATGACTCTGGTTATTAAGGCTGAATAAAAGCTGGGTGGCTTCGTCCTAGCGAGACGAGACAAAAGATTCCCTCTGAGCTCCGTTCTGATTGTCTGAGTGGATTCAAAGCACCATCAGTCAGTCGCCGCTCTCTCACAACGGAGTCCTAGCAGGGAACGACAATCAACAGGAACGGCTCGGGTTCGAACAGCGACACACACGAGCAACAAACTCACACCTCAAAAACTTTTCCACCCGTCTTTACGAGATTTAAGATTTGGACGCCTGTTTAATCCCGGATCGTCTGAGGGATTAGAGCGAGAGGATTAAGATAAGAGCCTAAGAATTAAAATGAGCTTATCTGGGATGTCTTATTTATCTCTTTTTTAAAATGTGCTGGACACGTGTTTTAAAATAAAACTAAATATCTATGGAAAATTGAAAGATTGTTAAATAAGAATTAATTCCTGCTTTCATGGAACATGACCCATTTTATATATAAATGTAAAAAAAAAATCTTTTTTAAATGTATAGATAAAAATAATATATATATATATAAATTTAAATAGAAATAAATATATATATTAATATTAATATATAAATATATCTATATATAGATTGATTTATTTACTTATATTTAAATTTATATATATTTATTTATCTTATTTTCATTTACTCACCATATATATATATAAATAAATAAATAAAACAAATAAATCGATATATAAATCTTTATATATCGATTTACTTATTTATTTATTTACATATAGTGAGGTTAATTAAATAAGGTTTATAAAACAAATCATTAAATAAATCCATAAATAAATTCAATTATATTAATTCTAATATTTTAAAATATGCATTACGAATTATAATAATTCTACACATAATAATAAGTATTATTTAATAATATTTTAAATTCATAAATATTCACTATTTTATGGCAGTCTATATTATTTTATATAAAATATAAGTGTATATATGATTACGATTCTATTTGAATTATTATATTTTTTTAATATTTTCTTTTTATTTGAACTTACTATTAATATAAACTTGCTCGTTAGTAACTTTAATTCATTCTAAGCCGACCAGTTAGGTCCCTCTTTAATGGTAAGGGAGTTTTCCCTTGCCACTGTCACCCTAGGCTCGCCCAATAGGGGATTTTCCTAATAGCAGTAATATTCTAAAATCCTTACAAAATTGTAAAGCTGCATAAAGTGACCTGTTCTTATATTTCTTTTCCTGGCATTACAGGCAGCGTTCCATATTTGTGTTATACATAATTAAATAGATTTTCTTTTTTAATTTTGATCTCCATAACCTATAATAACTCTTGGCTGTGATTCTTGAGTTTTAAGGATTAAAAATCTTTAATCTTTGCCGTCTTTCTTTTTGAGCTTAAATGTTTTCCGGGGTTTTTTTTTTTCCACAAATCTTTTTGCCTTTACTCTTGCTGAAGGTCAGTTAAGCTCAGGACACAGCGACCCAACTGGAGGTGTACGGGTTGAGGACCTGGCCAAATCGTTTCTGCGTCCCTGCCAGGCCTGGAGCCTGGAGGGAATCCGGCAGGTCGCGCTATTGGCTGGAAGTTCTGGAACCCCGCGTCCTCCAGTTCTACCCTTGAGGAGGACAGTCCTGTTCATTGTGTTCCGACGCCCACGCCCAACCTCTATCCCACGTCAGTGCCTTTGATTCGGCTTCAGAAACTTGTACCCGTTCCTTTCTTGCCCCCCCCCCCCCCCGTTTTTGGAGGCCACGCTGAAGCCCATGACGCTCTTTATTAATATTATTATTATTATTATTATTATTTAATTACCTCACTCTGTCCTGACCCCTGGCTTTACTTTCTCGATTGCACATCTCAGTGTTTCCAAACCTGGCCGTAATGAAGTCACTCGGCAGCTGCACCGAGGTCCCCGTCACGTCACGGGGCGAAGAATTAAATGAGCTTCATTTCCGTAAAAGTGCTGGGCCACGTCAAGTCCCCGGATCGATTCGTCTGGTTTCTTTCCTGCCGGCCTCGACAGAAACGAAGCTGAATAGATTTCCTTAAAGGTCTAACCGGAGGGTGCAAGTAATGGACTTCTTGATAAGGAACCTTCATGTCCTGTGACTTCTAAAGTTAAACGTGCACAAACCCACAAACCCGGGTTCCTGGGCCGGACGTTTTAAATCCCAGCGTTCCTGCAGACCCGCTTTTGGGAAACCAAAGATCGGCTCGCTCTCGCCTGCCTTGATTAAACGCTGCTTTTAAGATAAGTGCCTTCAATTGAGTGGGACGGACGAAAGCGTGTAACGGAGAAGCTCCTCTACGGGACGGTGTAACGTTAAATGGACGATACTTTATACACGACAGGACGAAGGAGCCGTTTGATCAATTCAGTCGAGTACGACGAGTTGAGTGTGATCTCCGTAGAGACTGATCCTCATAAACACACTGTCAGCCGGATCGCATTACAGCCAGCAGGTCCCGGGCCGGGCAGCCCGAAAGCTAAAGAGAGACCACCGAACACCAGGCTGATGGTTTAATAAACGGACGCTCAAGCAGCACTGAAAATAGACACCAAGCTCAGGCTGAGAGAATCAATACCAGGGAGGTGCTACGGTCTCCTCTTTCTCTGGTCTCACCCGATTAAAGAACAAAAATCAGGGGCGTATCATGAGCTTTAGGAGACGGGCTGCTACCCTTCCAGAAAGCATTCCTGACCAAGCTTTTATCAGATTATAAATGTGTCGTGCATCAGACTAAATACTCTTTTAATCCTGCATAAATATACATACAATAAGGGCAACGGTGGCCTAAGACTTTTGTACCGCGTTCATGCCCAAGGAAAGGTTTGATTTGCGACTACAATTCCGAACGAAAACCTCAGACGCTGATCAGATTGGATGTCAGACGCCAGTTTGCTCTAACCTGCCGAATGACAGACGAGATGGAAATCCGGGACGGCGCGAGTCGAAGTCAACGCCTGAAGGTTTCGCTGGATGTGACCCCATCACCGGGTACATAAAGTAGTTCTGGGCCTTTGTGGGTTGCGCCCATAAAAGAGGTTAAATATCCCCCTACTTCACAGGAGCGTTTGACCAGACCAGACCTTTGGCGATGCAATACATCACACGTCCGAACGAAGGCACGGCAACCCATTTAGTCCGGACCACAAGGACCACAAGGCATGAAGGACAAACTGTCTTACATGCTGGGTGGATCTCGAGTACCTCCGCTGAGGACTAGGTAGAGTTCAGGCTGAAGATCTGAACACTTACCTGTAGAAAGAACACAGAAGAGAGAGATCTCTATTTCTCCATTTCCCCATTTCTAAATGACGATACAGACCGACGGCGATGCCCCAGCAGCCCGGGATCGATTGCTTTGGCCCCTAAAATCCATAATGTCAAACCGTCGAGCAGAGGGGTATCGAAGAAGCCCAAAATGCTCTGCTGCGGAGGCCAATATCTGGCCCGAAAATAAAAAAGGGTGCAGAAAAAGCAACCGGAACGCATAAGGAAAATACAAACGGCCGGGACAGAGGGAGGGCAGAGGACGTCGGTTTTCAAAGCAGTACATTAAACAATATGCAAATATTTCCAAAAAGAAATCCATATGGATCCGGGCCGACCAGACCAAATACAGTCGATTCCTGTTAATGGGACCACATCGGGACGTGCTCGTTTTGGTCCAAATAACCGGCTGGTCCGATTAAACGAACATGCCCTATGTTAGAAGACGGGACGTGCTCTGTAACATATTAAATGTTTATTAAACCTTTATTGTACGATTTACACGTATAGCGAACGTACAAACAAGAACTACTGT
>JAVSBV010149212.1:0-15456 GCA_033117975.1 Parotocinclus spilosoma | reverse complement strand
TGTGGAGTCTGCATGTCCTCCCCGTGTCTGCATGGGTTTACTCTGGGTACTACGGTTTCCTCCCACAGTCCAAAGACATGCGTGTTAGGTTAATTGATCACTCTATATATATGTGACTGGTGTTGAGATAACCTTGTGTATGGATATAACCTCGCGTGTTTTGCTTACATGGCCACTGTTGCCGATAGCGACGTTAAAGAAGTCAAATAAATAAATCTATCAGATAGGCCAGAACGGCCTAGATGTCAGGCAGTTCTGCGACCATCTGCCCAACGACCATCCTGCTTCTCTTAGTCCAATGAAAGTCTACTTGAGTGTTTCGTAGAGGCATGTCTCAATCTCTCTAATTGTGGTCTAAGACTTTTGCACAGAACTAAATATTGACTTCACCTAAAAATGCCCCAAATGCCAGACAATTTTCAGTAGAACATCACACCATTAATAGAAGCAGGCAAAAATAGCGAGTGACCATGACAACAGAACAGCTCAGCAGCTGTGACTGTCCTTACAGCACTCTGCTTCACAGTCCCTTGTGTGATCACAGCCAGAAAAATGATTCAAAGCATTTGTTCATTTTGTACCAAGGCCCATTAGGCTTTGTTTGGTCTTTACATTAGTTAATTTGTTACAGGAAACCAAGGTGAAATTGTGAAAAAGTTGAGCTCGATTTCCATTAACCATTGTGTACACACTACTTCTACCCTAGTCATTTCGGAAAAACAAACATACCATGGGAAAATAACAAAAGGTCTTGTAAAATGAGTATATGGATCATGGTATACCGATTAAAACACAAAGCAAATAGTGTGGTTGTCATGTAAACAATGCTAAGTGATGTAACTGGTACTTACAGGCATGTTATCACCTACGTTGAGATAATTGCAATGGACAGCCCTGTAGGCCTGCACAGCTTTGCCCAATGTAAAAATAAAGCAGCATAACCTTGACAATACCTACTATAGCTGACCCACTGTAATGTCATACTTCAGGGATTTCCAGATTTGAGCCCAAGGTAATGATAAATGTGAAAGCATGCCATTGATTTCACTGCCAGAAAATGCAAACTGTCACTGAATATTAGTAAGCCAAACAGGAGGGGAATTTGTCACTCTCACAGTGCCTGTATATACACTCCAGTTTGGTTAGTATTTTAGTGGACCAAATATAAGCATGTATATTGTATGACAGGTAGCAAAAGTTCCATTGACCACTTGGTTGTGCAGAGAGGAAGGAAGGTGATGTGTTAGACTTATGCTGGACATACATAGAACTCAGGAGAGGACTCGGCTACACAAATTGACACACATACAGACAGAGCAGATGACACTGGCAGTGTTTAAACAAACTGTCTCTGGGGCTGATCAATTTGTAACACATGATTTGTCAGGGTTTTAAGATTTCAAATAGCAGTGGTTAAAGTTGTTTCTGATGGAGACTCACTGGGGAAAGATGGTGTGTTCTGTTACTTCACTGGAGATCTGTCCTTGTATGTTTGACATATTAAGCAACATCCCCTCATTGTACAACGCAAGCAATAGTGAACAATGAAAACTAGGGTTTATATTACAAATATATAATATAATACATAAATTATCAGTATGTTAATGTACATTAAGGAGTTGAGGTCTGTGTAGTCATTTAAAGGTCTTATTTTAAGGTTTTTATGTACTGTGCTGATTGATGAAATCATATTGGAAAAATCTAATATAATGCTCTAACTCCTGGGTATATATGAACTATCATAAAATAACTAAAATATCATCATATAATTTGTAGTAGATATGTAGGAAAAGAGAACACAATTAAACAAATGAGACAAGAATATTATAGTTAATTTATTTATGTCCAATATTACATAACTGAGAGTGGAAAAACTGAATATCTGAATATCTAGGATAGCATTTAATTTGATGGTGTTAATAGTCAGGTGTTGACTCAATAGTGAGAGAATCATTGGTAAGTAGGCACAATGTTGTATTTAAAGAGCAAGGCTTTTGTTGATGCTCATTAGGCTGGAAAAGGTTGCATCGAAAGGGTTTGGACCCAACAACTCACATTCAGAGATATTGTATACAAAGAGAAGAAACTGAAGTACATTGCTAATTAAGCAAAATAAATAATACCCAGAGCAATATGTATAATCGTCTGTGAAGTCACAAAGAAATCTACCATTATGTCTGAAAAAAGGAATAAACTATATTCCAACATAATAACCTTATCATGTCTATGAACCTTGGTGGAGAAGGTGACATGGTTTGGGAATATGCTGTTGCATTTGGGCCAGGAAACCTTGCAACCATTTATGGAAAAAAAAAAATTATACCTGCAATTATAGGAAAGGAAAGTATCATAAACTGAATCTCAAGATAACATGGTTCATGTAGCAAGATAATGACCCTAATTACACAAGATTGTGGAATTGCTGCCAAAGACTAGAATAGTACACAGAAGACTAGGGCAGGGTAGTTTCTGGCTGCCACTGGATGACAGATATGTACCCAGACCATATGAAATTGGGTATATCGTATTGGCATGCCTGGTGACCAATAATATAGGGTGACCAAACGTCCATATTTCCCGGGACAAATCCTTATTTCACGTCCTGTACTGGTGTCCCGGGGTCCTGGTTTTTAAATTACCTTCATTGGACCATTAAATTTACAGGCACTAGGGCACTGCCCACGGCGCTGCGTGTGACGTAATCCTTGAGCCGCGTCAGTGAGGGCAGCACTGTTCTTAATCAGAATGTAGACAGCGTGACTGTAAGAACGCAAGGAACATGCCGAAGCGCAAGTGTATGTTTACCGACGATTTACAAAAGAGTTTCCCCGCTTTCAGACCAGGTCGAGACAAATGGAAAGCCTTGTGCACAGTGTGCAAAGCAGGCACATGTCTCGGTGTCCAATGGAGGTGCAAGGGATCTGAAAAGCCACCTGGCCACCGAGAAGCATAAAACAGCTGTCCGAGGGGAGAGTAGTGCTAGCTCGATCACACAGTACTTTGTCAAACCAGGGAACGAGGATGCAGTGAATGTAGCGGAGGCTGCATGGTCATTTCACACAGTGAAACATCACAACAGTTAGCGATCTATAGACTGCACTAGTTCATTGTAAAAAAAGACCCTACCCGATTCAGACACAGCCAAAAAGTTTAGTTGTGCATTTTGTAAATGCATTTTGAATAAAATTATCATTTGTTATTGGAGTTTTTGTTGCTGGCTTTTACTGAAAAGCATTTTTAACAAACCAACTGTAAATATCATGTTATTGTAGGATTACGTGGCCTGTTCATGCCACAGTATATGTGCCGCCCACTTCATTTTGAATGGCCCCACTCTAGTGATGCCAAAACCGGGACTCGGACCGGAGCTTGATCAGAATCGACCGGGTCTCGGGCCTACACTCGACCACAACCTTCCAGGACTCGGACCCGCACCTGATCAAAGCCCACCGTGCCTCGAACTTAGGCTCGACCGGAATTGGCCGGGTCTCAGACCTGCCCAGGCCAGAACCAACGGCACCGATGCAACACACATCTGCAGTTCCTCCGGGAGCTGCATTTTCTAGTTGTTATTGTTAGCCTTTGTTAAATTTTTTTTGATTCAGGCTTCATCTGGCTGTTTTATTCGTGGTCCTTGTGGTCTCTAACATTTGATGTACTCTTTTGGGGCTTCTTTTTAAGGTAGTTAAAAAGGGTTGTTGTCTTTGTGATTATCAACTTAAATATGTATCATGATTTATTGAACATTTTGCCTTAATTGCGATTAATGGACGATTGTTTTTTGTTTTTGTTTTATTTTGCCCCCAGAGGTCACTGACAAGGTTTGTACTGTAAATATGTTCAACTCTTAAAGCTGGGACATGTTTTCTAATGAAGGCGTGTCTGTTGTTGTGATTTGAAATTGCAATTTAAAAAAAACATCAACTATTTTTGTGTGGTTGTGTTGAGAGAGGTTAGTGTTGTTACAGGTTGGTGCAGAACATTTTTACACTTCCTTTTGTTCATTGCCTTCTTCATTGCCAAAATGTGTCCTTATGAAAGAAACATTTCGAAAGTTGTGTTCGAGTTATCCTTCATCTTGCTAAGTCACATGACTTTGTGTTTAGCATGCAAAAATACACACACTGTGGAAAGTGTTAACAGAATTGATATATAAAAAAAACTAGAATACAACGATGAAATACAAGAAAAACTATGAATAAATCAAAATGACTGACATGGGCAAGATGAAACTGGTAAATTTTCTGAATATTTTTCCAAAAATATGCCCATCTCCTTAGACGGGTCAACATTTAGCAAACAACAGTTGTTTTTTCAGCGTCTGTTGTGTATAATCTAGCTCAAATGCATATAATGGATGATGAATTTGGTGTGTCCTCAGCCATTCTATCGAGTTGTCAAAAACTAATTTGATTTACATTTCCATTCTGAGTTGTATGGGATGAATTATGTCTTTAGGCTGGATGTTGTATAGAATATCGTGCTGGAATGTCATATCAGCATTTCAGACCATGTAGTAACATGTTTCTTCGTAACAGATTGTCCTGACATTTCACTCAATTCACAAACTCAAATTGCTATATCACTCACCCCTGACATTAATTAGGAATTAATTTATATTGCCCAAGTTGAAGTAAACTGCCAGTGTTAATGTAGCACATTCCGTTAATAATAAAAGTTTTTCCACTGTTGACCATTAGCATTGTTTATGTAACGGGCTATATCTGCTGATAACCAAGTAATCATTTATGTGCTTGAGGTGAGTGTGTGCATAAGTTCAGAGCAGAGAATAGTTCACATTAATAATGAATATGTCTCATTAACAGGATAAACATGGATCGTCAAGAGAAGAACTAATTTGATAATGAGTCAGAGAGATGAATGAAGAATGTTGTTGAGGAATTGAAGATCACTTTGCTTCACTAAAACTGCCAGATCTTTATTTGATACCTGAACTAAAACTGATGTTACCTGATGAAGAGTCGTGGTTCTATCTGTAACTGGACATTCATGGTTAAAAGCCAAAAATCACAGAGCTTCTAAAGCATTTCCACTTGTTGGTTGTGCTTGCTTTAACTTTGAGTGCATGAAGTATTCTCATAATCAATTCACTGGTGTTTTATTCTGAACTTTGATTTAATGATTGTGTAGATGGAGAGGGAAAAGGGTTTTGAAGTGTTGTTTTCCCCCTTCCTTCTCTGTGGACTTATCAAATAGGCTTATATGGAATTTTCCAATAACTGTTATTGTTGTAGGTCTGGTTTACAGATGGATGGAAAAACAGCTCATAGTGCTCAGCGTGATACCAGTGTGAGTTTCCTTCCCAGTAGGATGGATGGAACCTCACCCTGCCCAATAGATGCATGCTGTGTCAGTTTGCTTTCTTTTCTGCTTTTAATTGGGAATATGCTGGGTGGCACTTTGGGGCAAGTGGTTATCGCTGACACTTCACAGCTCCCCGGTTTGATCAGTCTGGGCTCTGCCTGTTTGGAGATTACACGTTCTCCCCATGTCCACATGGTTTACTTCAGGTACTCTGACCATCTTACATGTTCCAAAGACATGCATTTAGGTTAGAGGCTCTCTAGTCCTAATGATTCACCAAGGAGCAGGGAATTTGACAGCTTGGGACACACAGTGCTGAAAGATCTACCAGTATATTGATGCTTTTACACTTGAGGAACCTGGTTCTAAAAACAGTGCTTTTTTGTTGCATGTTCGCACCACAGGAAGCTCTTAGAATTTGGGCTTGGTGCTACAAAAAATATGATGTGTCTTTGTAGTATGTAGGCTTGTTCTGTGACAGAAAATGCATTTACCAGTAGAAAATTCTGTTCAAGCCCTAGTGCTGTCAAACCAAACGCTGCTTTGCAAATCACTCTGGATAAAGACATAAGATAAATACTGTGTATGTACTGGACCTTATTTACAGACCTCAGTGTTGGCAGCGGCCCACTGGTGGCACTTAGTGAACCGTTTCAACTGCTTGAGGTTCACAAATGTTTTAGTAGCTCTCAGGTGGTCATCCGTAACTTCCTGTCTTATAAATTAGATGACACAGAAACTAATTTGCTTAGTCATTTATTAGCATGGTAGACCTGAGAATACACAAATGAGATAAGATGAGCATGCACATGTCTGCCAGGCAAATTACTCATATAACTCAAAGTCAAATCAGAAATTGTGTATTGTAGAAGGTTCCATGGTATGCATGGCAGTTTATAGGCAACTGGTTTTGACAAAAATACTATGAGACAAACAGATAAAAAGTTTTATTATGCATAGGTTCATATTTCACTTGCTGCATGTTTTGATTTCCATTGGTAGTGGTTGCACCAGCTTATCAACCTTCATTTATATTATGTAAAAGAGTTGTATCTGCAGAATTTTTAAGCATCCTTAAAAGCATCCGGTTTAGCTTGTGAGATCGTGCTATGCACCTTGGCCTGAACTGGGTCATAAACAAACGCTTAACTCACTTGCTCTGATTCTGGTCCTGATTCATACAGACTGGTGGAGACGTCCTTACTTATTCATCTCCAGAGTGCTTAACAGCTGCTCCATTCTCTCAGATACATACAATTAGCTTTCTGATCAAAGCTTATGTTTATCGTGCTTCGTAATATTTGCCTCGGTTTTGTTAAAGCTAAATGTCAGCATGTCTCAAATTCAGCTGTTGTTAGGGGTGTGAAATATTTTGTCTACGATATCTTAATTGTTGCACAAACTGATATTATTAAGTGTGTCACTCACTTTGCAAAAAATGTGTCAAAAACTAAACAAACTAAACCAGGAGACAAAATACAGACATCACCAGCCTCATGGTCTCTTTTGTCTCTCACTCACATGGACATGGTTTGGCCTTGAAAAGACTAATGTTAAACATTTATTTGTCAGTTAGTTTTTTCATCTGCACTCGCAGGTTAACGCCCGTGTTAATTTACTTAATCTACTTAGCATTTTTTATGCACTGCTGTGACTAGGGGTGGGCGATGTGGCCCTATAATTATATCATGATATTTTGGGGTACTTTTGCGATAACGATATATTTGGCGATATATTTCAACAACATACAATTGCAACAAAATATATTTTATACTTTAAATAGTATAAAATTGATACTTTTTTGCCTTTCCTCGTATTCTGCGTGCTTCTGATTGAGGTGGTGAAACAGATTAGATGTTTCCCTCTTTTGTTGTTACAGACTTTTTGCATAGCTTACATATTACTGTGGTTTGCTGTACATCTGATATTTTGTACCGAAACCACCTCCACACTACCGAAGCCCCTCCCCTTTTTGGGACAAACTCCTCCACAGCAGAACCACTTTCCTCCATGTCTTTGCCTAGGAATCACGTAATGGAAGTACACCGTACTCTGTGTAAATGCATTATGTCAATACGTAAAGACATCAGAATATCACGATATGGTTGTTTTATATTGTTAATAGAATTAGACCGGTATTATCACTACCGATACAATATGGCACACCCCTAGTTGTGACCCTACGACCGATTCTGTGTGCGCCCAAGTATAACACCGCTAAATGGAGAAGAGATAAAGTAGAGCAATTTGTCTGTTTTCTGTGAAGCGTTTGTTCACAGTTTCTTTTGGATTATCTTAATGTTCTTTTAGCTGTGTAATGTTTTGTCAGGAGTGGACTGCCCCTCCTCCTTCTCTCCCACTGATAAAATCAAATAAATATCAGCAGCCACTGCACCAGTTCCAAACCAGTTCTCTTTTTGTTTGTGTTGGATTATTTTTGTTTCTCCCTTTAAGCTGTTTACGTGGCTGGTTTGCGGTGTGTTGGCTTGCGTTTATTTGGGGCATTGTATTGTGGAGTGGGCAGTAGGTGGCGATTGTTGAAGGTTCTGGTTGAACGCTCTGTAGTAGGTCAAATAGTCTTGAGTAATTTGGGTCATTAGTGCCCTGTGTGGTCTGCTCTTAGTGTTAATGGTGTGTTTAAAAAAAGCCACATTATCAGGCCGATCTCCCAAACAGACACTCGAAGGCTTTGGAACAGGGTGGCTTTGGCTTTTATTCAGCTCCACTTTCTTTAACCCTTTGAAGACCATGGGACATATTTGGCCCATACAATTAAAGCAAATGCAACTGAAACAGCCTAGAGCAGTCAAATTTGTAAGAAACCGCTCAGTATGTCACTGACTTCATCTAAATAAGGCTGGTTTCGATATGTTTGCGTTTGTTTCATTGTCAGATTGAGAGAAATTGTGTGTCAAAATAACAAAATTATGTGCGTGCAATTTTCATAGACCTGAAAGGGTTAACAGAAATCTACACACCTGAATATGTGCGATTGATTATGGTCATTCTTTTATATTGACAGCACCATGATGATACTATTTAGGTTTGAATTACATTGTATGTCTATGATAAAAGAGAGGGAACATGAATGAATAAAATACATTTCTTAGGGAGGTAGCTGACGTACTTTGTTCTCGGGGTTGGTTATTACAATTTGATTTTCAAATGATTGTCAATTTTACATTCAGTACAAAGCATGTGTAAACAATTTAAAACATTTTCATTTTTTTTTAGATCTCTTTTAAAAAAAATTATATTTAAAATCATTTAAATAACTAGAAATATAAATGCTTAAGTGCTGTCTTAAATTGAAAACAAGCAACACATGTGGGCATCAGTTTGACACACATCTTGTATAGAAACATTGGTGTGTTGAGTTGCATCATCCCAGTACACACCGCATTTAGGATTGGTGTGAGAAAGATGACAAAGTGCAATGAAGTGCCAATGAAGGGGAAAAAAGAACTAAACCTAAAAGTAAAATTCATTAAGAATTAGACGATATAATTTTGTTTTAATTACGATTATTGCGTTATTTGTACATTAAACAATTTTTTTAAAAATTTTTATTTATTTTTATTTTTTTTAAGAATTTGGATTTACTTGGTATTATCCATTTTCCCTTTCCTGACCACAGAAACACCCCATAACATAATGCTGTCATCACCATGCTTCATGGTAGGTATGGTGCATTTGTGATAGTCTTCTGTGTTTGGTTTTCGCTCAGAGTTCAGTCCTGATTGTTCAATCTTGGTTTCATTCTCATGGTATTAAAGTCTTCTAACTAAACTGGGTCTAAACCGAGATAAAATACGGGGAAGATGTGAAATATGTAACCTCGTTAGCATGTTGCTTTTCAATACACGTCTTTTGAAATTGAACGTTTGTGTTCTTTTACTAATTTCCATGAACTTTGCCTATAATAAAGCAGAAATCCTCTCTATCATTTTCAGACGCGACTTATTCGTGCTTCAAATGAGAATAGGTTTAGTGTTTAAGTTTGATTTTCTCCCATGCTTACTGCATACTGTACGTTGTAACTTGTGGAAACCCCGCTAATAGCTTGGGGCTGTGTTGCTTTTTAGAGTTGAGTGAGTAGAGCTTTTTAAGTTCTTCAGAGCAATAGAGGTTTTAGAGCAGAACTTAATTTGATTGGCTTATGGTAAGAACACATTTATGCTGAAACACTTTAGAGCAGGATTGAAATGACTAAAGATCATAATTCACTGCCTAAGCAGAATTGTATTACAACCACAAATAAACGCATTGTCTTATATGTGCTCTGATTTTTTTCTATTTAAATATCAAAGCATCAAATTCTTAATTTCTTCAAGTATATACTGTTTCAGAGTCTCCACAAAGCATTCGATAGCCACTTCACTTTAATTCTACGCAGAGTTTAATTCCAAAAACACGATTCATTTATGGGGTTGCCAGAACCTGTGAGAAATAAGGACCCAATTAAGGCCATGCGTCTCGAAGAAGCTGACCTGGCAACCGTGTGAGCACATGAGCAGACTGAGAAAACAGTATGAAAGAAATCGGGTTACTGATATGAAATCCGGCTCTATTTATTGGATTTCTATTGGATATCTGATTTCTAGTAAAGTGAAACTGCAGAAGTCTGACCATGATCGGATTATTAAATGCATGTACATTCATCGGTGTAAATGGTTTTTGTTGTTTGCTCAGTATTTTATTCTTGGCTAGGTAAAATGTTACAGAATCAGTGATTTTAAGCTCTCTTTGTTATAGTAGTTTGATTGAGCCCTGTTTCAGGCTGTAGGGTTGTTGTGCTTTTTTTGAGGTGTAGAACAGGTTTGTTCTTGTTTGTTCCATCTTGTTTTTACATACTTAGCAATCAACTGTTTTGCCTGGTGTCTGTTGTGTAAAATCCTATTGAGTTCCTTGTAACCACTGATTAATTTTTAAATCACCAGTTAATTGGTGTTGTCAGTCATGCTACTGTCATTCCCACAAATTCGTATTAATGACCCGCCCACTCTGGGCTATAGCTTGTTTATTGGTGTGTCTGTAGGTTGAACGTGAGTTGGTCTATTTGGCAGAATTGCATTCATCCACATGCTTTTCTTCTCTTTGATAAGACAGGATATAGCGTTTTTCTCTCAGCCCTCCTCTCGTGAATATGAGACACTACAGCCTTCACTAATCACTCCAGGGCATGCTGGGAAACAGGGACTGCCTGTGCATCCAAACAGGATGCCATTCAAAAATGGTCACTGTTCTGAAAGGTGGGAACAAGAACTGGGAAAACAGAGTCACTTCCTCTATGAGCGTTTGCTACACCAGACTTACTGGGTCTCCTAATTGTTTAGAAGAACACCCAATTGGAACGAGCTCTGTGTGAGCTGACCGATTGTTCAGTGGAGATTAGAATGGAAATGCCTCTTATTTGTTAGTTGGAGAGCTTGGTAATGACAGAGAGGATTAGGTTCCGGTCAGAGCACTGGCTTGCGGTAAAAAGCAGACATTTCCAGCTTGACCTCGTCAGTGCCAGAGTGGTGAAACATAGCAGGGTTTGGCTGGTCTCTGTTTGTGTCCTGCTGCTTGTGAGGTGCAATTATTTTCAGATGATCTGCTGCCCCAGAGCACCAACACACATTAACCACCTGCCTCATCTACAGGTTAAAATAATGTTCTCTTTGTAATCTTCTTCAAGTAAGCAGGGTGCCATTTTAACAAAATACACGCCCCCATTAAAGAGTTGCAGTCGATTCCGGTTAATTGGACCACATGGGGACGTGATCGTTTTGGTCCGAATAACCGGCTGGTCCGATTAAACGAACATGCCCTATGTTACAAGACCGGACGTGCTATGTAACATAATAAATGTTTATTAAACCTTTATTGTGCGATTTACACGTATAGAGAACGTACAAACAAGAACTACTGTTGCTTATGAACTTTGTTCATTGAAAAATAAATTTGCAACCAGGTTTTTCGAAACGATCTACAACACAATGTATAGGTACTCAGCATGCAAGTTCTTACTAAATTCCAGTCAACGTTTGAAGAACTTATCCAGTGTGATCTGACACAATGCACTTTAACAAAATCAAGAAAGTGGTGGGCGTGTTCACCTCCCGCTTGGTTTTGATCTTGTTAACACAACTTTTTGGATTTCCTGACCTTTGATAAAAGCATAAATTCTCCCAGAGAGCACAAAAATCCTGCCATATCTCACTGATTCACTTTACATCCGCTAGGCGGTGACTTGTGGCTTCTTTTTCTTATTCGCTTCTTATTTCTTATACACGTTCTTTGGTCCAATTCTTTTGTTCAAAATAAGCGAATAACATTACACGTACATAATAGGAATTGTTTTGGTACTTTAGGATTTGTTCCGAATAAGTGGCTGGTCCCATTAACCAGTGGTCCAATTAACCAGATTCGACTGTATTAATTTTTTATTTTTTTTTACATAAATGCTACAATTAGTCTCTGTCAGGTTTGTGTGTCCATGTGCCAGACAGCGGGAGTGAAATGGTGAAATTATTCATGAATCTTAAATTACCAAACAAAGATGGCCATTATCAGACAATTAGCATTTAAGAGGCATTTAATTGGGTTGACAGTAGCCTTTCGGGACAAAACATGCATTCTATTATTACTATATAGAAAAATCTGGCCACCAGCAGGTGATATTTGTGTTTCAAATGTTTAAACAGCCATATTTTTTGACTTTTACCATACAATCAAATTTCTGTGTGGTTTTGGTCTGAGGTCTAATTCCACACCAAATAAATATGAGTTTTAAGGCTACGACAAAAATCACAAAACGCACTTTTGAAAACTCATCCCTGGAGTTTTTAATAATCTAGCAGAGTGTGTGGCTTCATGTTCAACAAAAACATGTTGGCATTTGAAAACAACATGGCTTCCACATGTGCATTAATCATATTGAGGTGGAGATTAAATGACTTTACACTAAACTTTCAGGATGCCTGTGATATAAGGTTCTGTGGACATTCGCACAGTTATGGGCATGTCAATGGAAACAACGCGGAGCAATGTACAAGTTACTGTTTTCAGGAACCCTAAGTGTAATTGAGCTAAAATTTGACTGGTTGCATCTTTGCACCAATCTCTAAATGAAGTTCACAACACTCAAATTAGTAAACAAAGATTGCTACCATCAATGAATTAGCATTCAAGAGTCATGTAAATAAGGAGCCTGTCGAGACAACTTGCTATCTGTCACTAACTCTCAACTTCATTCAATACGCAAAAACACCTAGGGGGTGTTATATATTTTAGATGTTCAAACAGCCATATATTTTTAGACTTTTACTGTAAATTCAAATGTATTTGTGTTTCACGTCTGAATTCCATACAACACTGCAAGCAAGAGTTACTTGGCTCCACCCACTTCTTTTTAAGAAATGTTTGTAAAATAATGAAATTTAAGAAAAATCTACTTTTGCGTAGTCATCCCTGGATTTCTCCTTAATAGCAACAAATCATGTGTTGTAATAATCGGCAGAGTGGGACTGCGGAAACGGTAACCTTATAGCCCAGAGTTTAAATCCCACCTCTGCAACAGTTGGGCCCTTAAGTTAAGGCCCTTAACCCACCATTGAATTGTAAGACTGTATAAGTTGTAAGTAGCTCTGAATAAGGGTTTGCTAAATGTAAATGTTAGGTGTGTGTGTGTGTGTGTGTGTGTGTGATTAATACACGTTCCTGTTTCAGTTTCCAGTTCATATCTTCATGTCAACCTTCATTTCAGTCATTTCACTCCACTCCAGAATCCAGTCCATCCTTTCATCCTTGCTGTTTCACCCTATTTAAGAGGCCCCTAACCAGACTACGGTGAAGACTTTCTTCCTGTGTGTGCGTGCGTGGTGGTTTTTGGCTTGTGCTTGACTGTTATGCTACTCTGACTTGCTGTGCATGACTTTGTTTTTTTGGTTATTGACTTTGATATTTGGATTGTGAATTGGATTTGGTTACTGTTGTATATTGTTGTACATCATTTGTGTAAATAGTATTTTGTACAGCCTGTGTTGCTTTGTGTGTTCACCTGTAGGGAGTGACTGCCATTTTGTTTGGGTGTGGGCTTTTTTTCAGTAGAGAGTTAGGTTAGCACTTTGTACCCTTTTGTTCACTTAGGTAGAAGTTAGTTCTGTATTCTTTTCTATAGTGTTTTATTTGTTATTTTGGCCATGGTCACTCACGAAGTCATTGTACTCTTGATGCACTGTGAAAACACTACTCCTTTTTGTTAACCTCGAGTCTTTGTGTATTATATTTATTTCCCTTTTACCCTTGCTAGGCCTGACCCTAGACTGGGTCGTAACAATTCTGATACATATTCATCAAAAACATTTGTAAAGGACATGGCCATCAGATGTCCATGAATAATATCAAAGCAGAGCTTAAATGACACTGCTGTAACTCATAAAGCTGTCATCAGATTTACAACATACTTTCAGGAGGTCAGTGAAAATTATTTGGAGGTTTGCTCAGTTTTGGGTGTGTCAGTAAAAAGGGGGGTAAGGGTCAAAGGCCAAGTTGTTGTGTCTTAGATGAGCTGAAATTAAGCACGCTGCATCTTTACACTATTCTCTAAGTGAAATAGTCCACAATACTCAAATTACAAAACAAAGATGCCCACCATCAACCAATCAGCATTCAGGAGGTATTTAATTGTTTTGACAGTTGCCTTTTGAGAAGAAACTTACTGCCAGTCATAAACATGTATGAACTGTAAACATCATGAACTGTAAACCTCATACAATATATTAAAATCTAACCACTAGGGGGCTCGACTTGGTCAACGTTGGGCCAGACAGCTTGAACACCGCACATCGAAATTCGCAGCTATATATTATTATTATTATTTGAGCTCCAAACACTATGTGCTGGAACCCTAATAATAATTGTTCCGTTTTTTTTCCCCCTTCCTTTGTTATTAGGGGTCCAAAAACAAACTTCTATTATCATCATTGATATTATTATATGCTATTATTACTGTTATGTACTATTATGATATGATATTTTCACTATTATTATTATTATTAGTAGTAGTAGTCTAATACTCTCACTACTCAGGGGCATGAATTCAGTTTGATTGGCTCATAGGTGGCACGATACCAAAAGCAAACGTGTCTGGTCCGTGTGCCTTAAGGCCTAGAATTAAAATTTCCTGTTCAGAATATTCCTTGTTTTTTTTTTTTTTTTTTTTTTTTATGTATACCACTAACAGGAATACTATAGGAACCGCTAGTCTCCACCCATTCGATTTCTGCTAATTAACATAATATGCAAAACACACTTTTGCTAACTTTTCACTGGATTTCTCACAAAAAATCTCAATTTACGACGCAACACAAATGGCATATTGATTCACATTCCTAGTTGCAAACAAAATGGCCGCCACATGTCTATCAATAAAACAGAGCTGAAGAACAAATCACAAGACAACTGTACATCATAAAGATGCCATCAGATTTCCATGTGTCTGGTTCTCTTGCTGTAGGGCATAGAATTAATATTCCAAGTTCAATATTTCTTGGGTTATGTCTTTTTATAAAGCTATATAAAACCACTAAGCTCTGCCCATTTGATTTATTGCAGACTTGCATAATATACAAAACCCACTGCTGATTACTACTTCCTGGATTTTTTACAAATCCTTACAAATATGGCAAGAATTATTCTAATAAATTGGAGCCCTTAAACATCATGGCTGCCACATGTAACCTACCTCTCAGAAACACTTATGCAGATTCAAATAGATACTTAATCTACTTACTTCTCATATGATTTTGTGTAGCACCACCCAGTTTGGGGCATGGACACCCAAAAGGGGATTGATATATTAAAATTGGTATTATTTCACCAGGCGTACTTCTGATTTTGCTTAAAATTTATATCCAGCATCTAGACCCCATTCCTCAGAAAAATCTAAAAAGCTTTTCAGATTAGCCAAAAGCATGGCTTCCATTAGCCAATAAGGACTATCAGACATTATCGGATTATGATTAGTATTCTGGTATAAAACTTCACTGTTTAACTCAAGGAGTTAAATTCAATTCAATTCAATTCAGTTTTATTTATATAGCACCTTTTACAATAGAGTATTGTCTCAAAGCAACTTCACAATAT
>JAVSBV010149192.1:0-15457 GCA_033117975.1 Parotocinclus spilosoma | reverse complement strand
CAATCCAAGCAATTGTGGGTTAAGGGCCTTGCTCAAGGACCCAACCATGGCAGCTTGGCAGAGGTGGGATTTAAACCCTGGACCTTCTGGTCCAGAGTCCAGTTCCTTAACCGCTAGGTTACCACAGAATACTCAGACGACTCACCTAGCTCCAACAATCATGCTGTGTTTAAAGTCACGTTTACGTAATAGAAAAAATAAGCTATTTCCAATTCTGATGCTCGGTTTGAGCTTCAGTAGGTATGCCTTTATGCACTGACTCGCTACCATGTGGTTGGAAGCTTAGATATTTGTGCTAACAAGCAGTTAATTAATGTAACCTTCATTTCCAAAACATTTGCTAGTCTGCAAATTTATTTACAACATATTACATGATCTTCAGGTTTCCTTCAGGAAAGACCCTGATATTTAGTCAGTCATGTTATGGCACATTGTCTTACTTCCATGGCCTTTTGCTGCTCAAACAGGCAGTGGTTTACGGTAAGTATAAAAATGCCATGACAGATCCTTTGGCTATGTTGTATAAAATCCATGACATGTCCAGCTCCTTAAAATAGCTGGTAATTTCACATTGGTGCAGGCCGCATAAAATATGTCCAGGCGTGTGCATGCATGTTAGGATCTGCCAGTGTGACAGGTCACTCCCTGAAGAGCAATTTTGTCAATTTTATTTCTCTGTTAATCTGTTTTAGTTCAGTTTAGACATGCATGGCATCTACGGGGGCTTATTTTGTTTTGTATTTGTCTTGAGCAGTCAGCTTTGCAAACAGTTTCTCCAGTAAGAGCTGGTGACAGCACTGTGAATTCCTCTATGTTAATGTACCACATATTTTATGGGATGGGCTTGGTCCTGTTGGTACGTGCCCTCCAGAGAAACAGTGTGTCAAATGTACCTTTAAAACAGCCATCTGTAACAGTGTTACTCATTTCCACACTGCTTCTGTTTTTCATATTAACGAAAATCTGGGTAACGCTGATACTTATTAGGTTTGCTGAATTAGAAAAGCAACTTCACTGAAAAATTTACAATATAATATATTATAATGTATTGCTTTTGTCCTTACAATAAACACAAGAGTTTTTAAGAATAAATGTTAAAATCAGGAATCATGATGCAGTAGACAGTGTTTGTAGCAGTAGACGCCCAGGAAGTCAATGTAAGAGTTAAAGAATATTTAAGTATCAGTGTGTGATGTCCTCCAACAGACTACTGCTCCATACAGCATGTTTCCATGTAACGCTAATTATTAAATTGGTTGCACAAGATGTGCAACTGACATTTCTGACAGTGAATTAGATTCACGCAATGCCCTCTTTACACAGGATACACAGAAGTGCTTCACCTGCGACTCCAGGAGCCCCTACAATCTGTACAATAACCGTTACAGCCACCGAATTGAAAATGTTATTACCACCTTTGAACCAGAGCGCAAGATGAAATGGTGGCAATCTGAGAATGGTGAGTTTTTCCAAAGTCAAAAGAAGAGGAAAAGTTATACAGTGTATATATATATATATGATGAAAAGTTTGTGGACACTTTAATTATTTACTATTTCAGCAAAACTCACTCTTAACAGATTCATAATAAGAATCATACAGCAACATATTGTCAGTGTGACACTTTTATAGCCACCCCCCTCCCCCCTCCCCCAAGGCAATAACACAAATTCTATGAAGTATATAAAAGAATGGCTTTGCAAGTTTGCACAGAACCGTAACCCTAACTCCTTTAAACAGCTTTGAGTTTAGGTGGGCTGCCATTGAGCCAATTAGTGTCATTACATGTGTTTCAAACATATGAATGATACTGCTGATATTAGTTAATCTATATGTTGTTTGCAATTTTTTTTACACATCTCAAACATCAGGTGTGCATCAAGTCAGTATTCAACTGGACCTTGAGACTGTTTTTCATTTTAGCCACTTAGTCCTCACTTTCAAGGTACCCTTGTTATTATCATTTTGTTAATTATTTCAAAAGTAAGCAAAGGAAATTTTCGACTAACTCCACAATCTGTTGCTGTACAGAGTTTCCGACCTGCTGCAATGCTGGTGGAGAGGTCAAAAGACTTTGGTCGTACTTGGAAAGTGTTTCGCTACTTCTCTGTGGACTGTGCAAATGATTTCCCCAGGATCTCGGAAGGTCCAGCTGAAACTATAGGTGATCTCATCTGTGACACCCGTTACTCTGGAGCCGAACCCTCTACTGATGGCGAGGTGAATCTTGAACATCTGGTCTTTTAATTTCTTTCAGTGTTTAGTATAGAATAATATCTCTTTTAATCATGTAAAATGTTGCACAGGTGGTGTTAAAGGCTTTGGACCCCAACTTTTCTATTGACGATCCATATGACCCTGCCATTCAAGGTTGGCTTTTGCAGAACTTGTAAAACAGCTTGAAGCTCAGAGAAGGATATACGGGTTGATGGGTTCCTCAGTTACTATGGCTTAATGTATTGTGCAGATATGTATGCATTACCAGTCTGAAGCCTGCACAGCCATCTAAACTAACTGAACTCATGTAGTATGCATCAAGAAGCTACTTCTTTCAAATGCATGTGAGATCTAACAGTAATAAATATGAGTTTCTTTTGCTGACAGAGCTCATCACTATAACTAATGTGCGGGTGAACTTCACACGTTTACTCACTCTGGGTGATGACTTGCTGGGTCGGAAGAGGAGGAACCCACAGGAGAAGTACTACTATGCTCTTTATGAGATGGTGGTTAGAGGGAGCTGCTTTTGCAATGGCCATGCCAGCCAGTGTATGCCTGTTCATGATACACGCGGAGATACCTTCAGTCAACCTGGCATGGTAAGAGTGGTCAATAGTAATATTAGTAATAATATAAGAAATATCTATGTCTTTTGACATTTCCCAGTATATGAAAGCAATGTTGGTTGTTAACAGTTGCTAACTTTTTATATACAGTATATATGATAATACTTTTATGTTCACTTTAAACGCACAGATGTGAAGTATATACCAGTTTTGTAAGAGATCTTCATGGAAGAAAACTCAATAGGGTTTTAGGCATTAAACAGTGCACAGAAATGACTGGTAACCATGTAATCAGTACAACCCCAAATCGTTGGGACAGTATGGAAAATTCCTGCATTTCAGGCCTGAAATTAAGTTGATGTTGACCAAACTAAACATGAAATATCTCAGGTTCATTCTGTCTGCAACGAAATAAAATTAAATGCCAGAAACACTTTTTAAAAAATGTACATTTTCATACTGCTTGCAGTTTCCACTGCCTGGAACATTGTGAAGAAATGTAGCTTGGGGAGAACTGTTCAGGTCAACACATGATCTGATATAGCAGGAAAGCACAATGATGGTACTGCTCATTGACTAGTCAGGTATGCAAAGGGCATAGGCAGAACTTTAGCCATAACTTTGAGACGATGCTCGGTTGCAAAGAGTGCTATGTTTGACCTTATGGTAAAACACAACCGTGACAAAATATCCAACCGCATACTAAATGAAACAAAAAAAAAATCCTGCCTTGAGAATAAATTCATAGCTTGCACCTTGACAGTGAGTGCCATACTGGACAATTTTAAATAGCTGTGAAAGTAAAACAAAAATTAAGGTTAATAGTTTAAAAATATTTTTTTTGTGGCATACACTTATCCACCAAATAAGGGTACTATTAATTCAAAGACTCATTTAGGAACCTTATTGCTGGTCATACAAAAAAAAGTTTTAAGATTGCATTCGTTTATAAAATGTTATTTTATATTACACAGCTATAGTGAAAGGTGACACTCCACACTCCACATGCCTATAAACAGTAAATGAATATGCTATTTGCAGTATAGTCCTAAACCAATATACCACGTTTTTCTGCATTAAAGTAATATCTAATATTTATACAAATCAGCAGGAGAAGGGACCTCTGAATACTCTTTGGACAAACTAGTAAAGCCATTCCTGTTTTTATATTCAGTGTAAGACAATTGCCTGTAAGAAAGTAAACCATGAGTTAGCTAGCTAACCAGTGAATGCTAATTTATATATATAAAAAATAGGTCTATATGTATAATACTACTGAGAATAAAGTTTGTACTTGCATGTGTGTGTACTCCCAGGTTCACGGGCAATGCGTGTGTGAACACAACACCATGGGCAATAACTGTGAGACGTGCCAGCCCTTTTACAATGACGCCCCCTGGAGGCAAGCTGAATCCTCTGACCCTCATGTCTGCAGAAGTAAACTTAATACTTAAATCCTCAATCCGTCTCATGAAACAGATTTTAACAGAATTTATTTTTTTGTACAACTACTTGAAGTTCATTGAACGGCATTAGCGATAACATAAGAATGGATGTTATAGTGGAGAAACAGGTTGTGTTGGCCAAAGCCAGTGGTGTGCCCCAGATTTAATCCCTGCTTACATGCACTGTCTGTGGCATTTTCTCTCTACTGTCTTTCTACTGGAGTTTCCATCAGTAACTTGTGCTAGTATGTGGGTTGAAGTACTAATGTTAATTCCTATGAATCAGTGGGTGATCTGCACTCATGGACACATGGTAGATCTATCCAGGCTATTACCACCCTGCTCAAAGTGTTTTCCAATCCACAGTAGGATAGCGCCACACTAGAATAAAGTGGTTATGGCTAACATTGTAATTAGTAGTAGTGGTAGTAAAGTTTAAAAATGTAAACATATACCTCGACCTCCTACCACATTTACTTCTAAAATTGTAATTTAACATATGTACCCTTTCCTTTTGGTAACCAGCGAAGCCAACAAATGTAGTCTCTCTAGCTACCAATTCAGCCACACAGTGTTTACGGTGAGGGTCTTCAGCATGACAAGCCGTCCGTTTGAACTGGACATAGTGCTGCATGATGTATGAAATAATTTGATGTATGTAATATTTTAATCATAGAAATGCTAGACTAGATGTGGTATAACTGAAAACATTTGAAAGTAATGCTTTAAGTGTATAGTTACGTTTAATTGAATTACTCTAGAGAATACCTACTGTATTTACCTAACTTGGCCTCATTTATTGCATTCTTCCACATAACTATCCTTTACAATATTCTTTTAGGGTGCAACTGCAATGGGCACTCGGAGCGATGTCACTTTGACTCACAGCGTTACTTGACCACTGGCAAAGTCAGTGGTGGTGTCTGTGAGGACTGCAGAAATAACCGCATGGGTCCCCAGTGTGAGCAGTGCAATCCGCACTACTACCAGGACCCTCAGCGCTCTGTAGAAGATCCTGATGCCTGTATACGTGAGTGTGTGCTAAGAAGGCATCAGGCATCATCCATACCTTTTTAATGGAATCACTTAGCTGGTTCAAGTTTGCTGGTTCACCTTATTCTGTATTTCTACAGCCTGCAACTGTGACCTAGCAGGGTCTGTGGGTAGCAGGATGTGTGATCCAGTGAATGGCCAATGTGTGTGCAAGCAGAACGTAGAGGGAAAGCGTTGTGACAGCTGCAAGTTGGGCTTCTATGGACTCAACCATGACAACCCCAGTGGCTGTCAGGGTAAGACAGCCTCTTCTCAATCTTCCCAAAAATCAGGGATGCATTTGGTAGAGCTTTAGTGTTTTCATGTAATCAGACTCACAGAACATTTCTTACCAAACCACGCTAAAACTGCTGTACTTCATGGATTCTTAGACAATAACTTTTCTGTTTGTCCTTATGTGGATGTGGCCAGTGTGTATGTGTAACTTTTTGGGCACCATACCCACATCTCCATGTGACCAGAACACAGGCCAGTGTATTTGTGACCAATTTGCCCATGGACCGGAGTGTGACCAGTGTATAGTAAGTCTTAAAATACAATTGCTTCAGCTTCAGCACTGTACAGCACAAAGTCTTGGGTACATAAAACCCTTTTGTAAAGCAAAGATATGCTTTTAGAAATAATGAATAGTAAGCAGTGGGAACTAAAATAAATGTGGGAACAGCAAATAAATAAATGAAATACAAAACAAATGCAAACAATCTAAGGCTTTTACACATAAATTTCAACATCATGCGTGCAATAAGTGTATTTGCACTGTCTTGTGAAAATATGTTACTTGTTATTCAGACTTTTGTTGTTGTTTTTTTAGCCTGGATACTGGGGACTAGGAAATACAGTCTTTAAATGTACAAAGTGTGACTGCGACATGGGTGGAGCCATTAGTGCCATGTAAGCATATATTATGCTTCTCGCTATACTTACATAGCGTAGGTTTTGTGTATTTATCTATGTATGTATGTATGTGTGTGTGTTTTTATACTTAGATGCTCTTCAGACAGTGGTCAGTGTCAGTGCAGAGCTAATATGGTGGGACTTTCCTGTAATGAACCTGCACCCGGTTACTTTCTTGCTGCTTTCAATTACTATCTGTATGAAGCTGAAAATGCTGCTTCTCTGGACAGTAAATGTTACCAAGTTAGTAATTATATTGGACATTGCATTTTCTTATACTATTGTGATTTCCATGTTTTCGGAACATGAACTTTACTTGCTGTAATGTAAACTTATGCATGGTCATTTGATCATGTTACCTTGAGCTAATGTAACATCAGCTGTTGTTTCTTAGGTTAAAACCACTGCCTTCCCTTACATTTCTACAACTGCAGGTAAAAATGCTATCATCATAACTGTTCTACAGAACCTGAGCCTTGCAAAGACACACATTAACAAAATGGTTATGATCCTTTCCCTTCTAATATTTTAGAGCCTACTTCATTTCCGCCAACGGAATTTGTCACTCTGCCCAACTGCGCACATTACTACACTAGCAGGGGATATGATGTCACGTTCATAGATGGCAAATATGTTTTGGTTAAGCGCGAGAGTCGTCGGAAGCGAAGACAAGGCCAGGTGTGGTTAGAGTAACACTGTATATAGCATTCTATCTGGCCAACTTTGCTGTATGCAGTATACAGTTTTTCTATCTCTGTGTTATCTAGAAAACCATTCCCTTGCATCCAGGATCATCCCATCAGGTCATCCTACGAGCACATACACCAGGTGAACCTATCACTTGGACTGGACCAGGATTTGTGCGGGTTCAAGATGGAGCAGGACTCAGATTTACTGTCAATTACATCCTGTTAAGTCTTAACTACCATCTTGTTATTCGCTACGAGCCACAGGTTTGTGTATAGAGTAATTTCCTTTACTGTACATTGGAATTATTATTGCATGTGAGCAAATATGATATGTTGTAATGTTTGTTAGACAGTACATTGATAACAGTATGTAGACATCTCTTTAAATTAATGGATTTTGGTGTTTCAGGCGAATGCATTGCTAGGAGATACTTAAAATCAGAATTTATGTAGACCCACAATGGCAGAAGATTTTAAATAAAATGGGAGCACCAAATCTAAAAAAAGAATCCAAAAAATTGCAATGGATGATTTTTGAATAATTAATTTGTGTTTTATTGCATGGAATACGTATATGATATAATAGTTTCAGAGGTCAAATGTTTTCTAAAGTGCTTGACCAAGTTACAGGCCGCGATACAGATCTCCAGATTTTATGTTTGGTTCAGGCCAGGAGACCTTGCAATGCTTCTTACAGGGTGTATGGCTGTGTCTTTGGGGTCATTGTTATCCTGGAAGATTTAGGCACAACTCATTTTCCACCCACATGCTTTACTGTTGGGATGGTGTTCTTGGGGTTGTACCCATCCGTCTTCTGCCTCCAGACACTGCAAGTGGAGTTTATACCATAAATCTCTGGAACGTCAAATGGACTGGACATTTGCTGGCGTGAGCAGGGGAACCTTGCGTGCCTTTCAGGATTTTAATCCATGATGAAGTACATGTTACTATAGGCCATCTTTAAAACTGTGGTCCCAACTTTCTTCAGTTCATTGACCAGGTTCTACGTGTAGTTCTGGCCTGATTCCTGACCTTTTTCAGAATCATTCTTACCCCACATGGTGAGATCTTGCAGGGAGCCCCAGACTGAGGAAGACTGAATGTCTCCATTTTCACTTTCTAATAATTGTGAATAATTCTCACCAAGCTATTGCCTGTTGTCCTGTAACCTATCCCAGCCTTATGCAGGTCTTCAATTTTGCCGCTGGTGTTCTTAGCCAGCTCTTTGGTCTTGGGCATGGTGGGGAGGTTAAAAAAATGTTCACAAAAATTTAAATAAACACATATATTATATAGATTCATTAGAAACAGAGTGATCTATTTTAAGCATTTTTTCAATGTTGATGATTATAGCTTACAGCCAATGAAAACCCAAAATTAATCTCAAAGGATTCAAATAATCAACTCAAAACACCTGCAAAGGATTCCTAAGCATTTAAAATAGTCACTTAGTCTGTTTCAGTAGGCTACATAATAATGGGGAATACTGCTGACTTGAAAGATGTTCAGAAGGCAGTCATTGACACACATCACAGGGAGGGTATGGCGCAAAAGGTGATTGCTAAAGAAGCTGGCTGTTTACAGAGTGCTTTATCCAAATGTATTAATGGACAGTTGAGTGAAAGGAAAAAGTCTGTTAGAAAGAAATGCACATGCAACAGTAATAACCGCAGCATTGAAAGAATTGTCAAGAAATGGCCATTCAAAAAATTGGGAGAGATTCGCAAGGTGTGGACTGCTGCTGGAGTCAGTGCTTCAAGAGCCACTGCAAACAGATGTATTCACACACCTACAACTGTGGCATTCCTTGTGCCAAGCCACTCATGACCAAGAAATAACGCCAGGTGTGTATTACTTGGGCCAAGGAGAAAAAGAACTGGACTGTTGCTCAGTGGTCCAAGGTCTTTTCAGATTAAATATGATTTTGCATTTCACTTGGAAATCAAGGTCCCGGAGTCTGGAGGACGAGTGGGCAGGCACACAGTCCAAGCTGCTTAAGGCCTAGTGTGAAGTTTCCACAAACAGTGATGGTTTGGGTAGCCATGTCATCTGCTGGTGTATGTCCACTGTGTTATATTAAATCCAAAGTCAGTGCAGTCGTCTATGTAATAGTAATATTATATTAATAATATGAATAATAATATTTAAGTTAGTAATAAAATAAGTAACAGAATAGATTTTAAGTTTCTTTCTTATAAAGAAAGGAGTCTTTCCTTTCCACTGTTGCCCTAGGGATTTGGACCAAGATAACATAAAATTGTAAAACTGCTTTTCAAAAAAAGCGTTTTATAAATAAAATATAATAAAACCCAACCTTCACTTTTGACTTTCCTTTGTATAGTCCACAGTTGACTGGATAGCCACTGCAAGAATTCTGTCTTTGGAATCTACTGATGATTGTCCATATGATCCATCTGAGAAAACCCTGATACTTTCAAACACTGGCAGGTGAGAGTTGTAGTTTCTCTGTAGGTGTACTGTTGCTTCATAGCTAGAAGGCCCAGTGTCTATGTGGGTTTATTCCGGGCACTCCGGTTTCCTTCCACAATACAAAGACATGCGTGTTAGGGTAGCTGGTGTCTCTAAAATTCCCCTAGTGTACGTGTGTGACAATATTTGCTCTATGATGGATTGGCACCCTGTCTAGGATGGTTCCTACCATCCAGGCACCAGCTCTCCCATGGCCCTGTCCAGGAACAAACGGATAAGAAAGTGAATGAATGAATTTGACTCTTGTGACTGATGCCCAATTATGATATCTTGCATTAAAGCTATATTACCATTGTTATAAATATTGATGCTTCTCTTTATATAGGGTGGCCATCCTGGATCCTCCCATATGTCTTAGCCCTGATGTGCGCTACTATGTGGAAATCACCTTTGAAATACGAGCCAATCCTGACCCTTACTGCAGCTCGTATATACTCATTGATTCTGTAAGCTTATTTATTATTCTCAGTTATTTATTATTGTATGTACACTGCTCACAAAAAATAGGGATACTTCATTATGGGATATTTTATTTAGAGGTATCTCCTAATTTTTGTGAAATTGCTATCTAACATAGTTGGCTATGAACCTTTTTACTCACCTAAGAAATGATGCTGTTGCAGATTATGCTTATACCAAAGATGGAGCTTCTTCCAAATTTCTGCTCTGATGCAGACCAGGCTCAGTACCAGCAGAATAACTGTATGGAGCTGGGTGCACAGGCAGGAGAACAGACATTACCTGAGATATGTGAGAGACTGGTTGCCAGCATGTCAGCACACATACATAATGGTGCAATTCGTGAGTATTATTTCTACCCTGGAGAGGTCTTATTTTTGTGGAAAGGTGAAAATTATTTTTGACACATTTCAATTGTGTCAGATTTACATTTGTATCAGGAAATAATAGGAGTTTTCAGGCATAAAGCAGCAATTGAATATTATCTATTAATCTACAGTTAAGTCTACAGCTTCCATTCAATATGTGTTCCAACACATACAAAACCGGCACAAAATTAAGTTCTAAATTAAAATATTGACAAAATGATAAATGCTTGTAATTGTAGCTCATTTTATGAGCATTTGGTAAGTATCTAAATTGGATATTTGCATGTAATGTGAACAACATCATCCCTGACAACTTAATGGAATCTTTGCAGCAGATGTTTTGGACCAGATTATGCTACAGTGTCCGTTTCTCTTTTTGCATCTGTTTTTATCCAGCTTGTAGATGCAATCTTGTGGGATCACATAGCTCATCCTGCAGTAAATTTGGAGGACAGTGTGACTGTAAACCCAATGTGGTTGGCCGTTGCTGTGACACCTGTGCCCCTTTCACTTACGGTTTTGGATCAAATGGATGTTTGCGTAAGTAGCACACATTTGTGGTTTATTTTAAGTAAAGCAGAAGCCAAGTCTTGATGTCTAGTTAAAGAGTTTGGGTGTATCTTTTAGAGAAGGCTTCATACTGAGGCAGTGTAATGGGCCAAAACACACTTTTTACAATGGTGTTATACAATGTTTTCCGTTACAAACAAAACTGTAAAATATAGTTACAATTTTGCACTTTTTGGAAACCTGCTAGTTTATTTGGACAATGTGTAAGACAGCACCGTGACACCATGCTAAAGAAAAGATGTTGAAATGATTTTGGGGGGATATACATTTAGCTGCGACAAACATATAACGTGTTACGGTGTCATTCATGTGCACTGAATGGCTTGCATGTTGTAATATTTGGTTTTTGGTGTTCTAGCTTTAAATTTAGTAGCTGAAGTCTGCTGTACATGCTGATTCTATGACCCAAGTGTCCCGTAGTGTCCACTAGGTGGTGCTAAAATGAAATTATGGTAACAACTACTGGTTCGCTCTAGAAAGTTGCAATGTGTAAACGTAACCCTTATTTATTGTCCACAGCA
The DNA here is from genome assembly GCA_033117975.1 of Parotocinclus spilosoma. Classification (NCBI taxonomy): domain Eukaryota; kingdom Metazoa; phylum Chordata; class Actinopteri; order Siluriformes; family Loricariidae; genus Parotocinclus; species Parotocinclus spilosoma. Next base: position 4,184 of record JAVSBV010149192.1, on the reverse strand, counting down.
TGTGATTGTCATCCACGTGGCTCCAGAGGCGAGTACTGTGACTATAGAACTGGACAGTGCCCGTGTCATAATCAGGTTTCAGGCAGACGATGTGACCGGTGTCTGGATGGATATTATGACTTTCCCAACTGTAGACGTTGTGAGTGTAATGGGATGTCTGACGTCTGTGACCAAATTACTGGGGCCTGTCTAAATTGCAGGGAGCATTCAACTGGGCACAACTGTGAACGGTATGATGAAGCTAAATGTTTATGCATTATTGTAGCAATGATGCTTTATCTGTTGAGAATATAATTTTGTATATATTATGTAGTAGAATGACTCACATCTCATCCAGTTATATTAAAACAAATAACTCATCAAAAATCAACGATAGACATATTGTGTGTGTGTGTGTGTGTGTGTGTGTGTGTGTGTGTGTGTGTGTGTGTTGTGTCATGTTCTGTAGATGTGTGGAAGGTTACTCTGGTGACCCTGCATCAAGAGTGCCCTGCGAACGAAGTGAATGCGATTCTGGGTATCAAGGTCTGGACTATCACGTTGTTACCTTCTGGCACACTGATAGAGTTATACACACCCTCTACTGAATTAAGTCACTGTTATATACTGCTCACAAAAATGTAGGGATATTTCCAAATGAATTTGAAGCGATTAAAAAAGCATTTATTTTGTTTTGTTAAATAAGATTTTTTTAAAAGCAACTGAAAAGTGAAAGACAGTTGTTTGATTATGCAAATGAGATTATCGATTATTGTGATTGAGTAGAAAGTGATATATTCATGGGAGAGAAGAGAAGTATGTTAAAGTGGATGATTGTACCACACATTGACTGTTCAGTATGGTCACCCAAGACTGCCAAAACACACTGACACTGATGGAGCATGGACAGGATCAGATTGTCTAGCAGTTCTTGTGGGGTCCTCTGCCACTCGAGGGCAAGTTCCAGCTCAACCAGTGTTGTGGGAGGCATTGGACGTCTTCCCAGTACATCCCAAGCATGTTCAATGGGATTTCGGTCTGGAGAACGTGAAGGCCTGTTCCTGTCTCCTGAAGCATGCTGTTGACGTGATGCACTCAGTGGGGCCTTGCATTAGTCCCTAGCATGTCCATAGAAATATTTTTATTCTAACTACTCTAGCATAGGATATCACTGTAGGGTGCAAGATCTCTGTTCCAGCAATCCATTTTGATGACGTAGAGCTCGGTACGACCACCAATGCTGATACCAGTTTGAAACGGGCATGCAGTCATATGGTCTGGGTTTACATCTGTTGTCCAGTGGCAGCATGAAACTGTCCCCACATGGACAACCCCGCCCTAGTCTTCTTTGTACTGTTTCAGTCTCTTGAAAGCGATTCCGCAGTCCAGCTTCAAGACGTTCTATGGCTCTCCAAGTTTCACATTCAGGCAAATGCAGTTGCAGAGGCATTGCAAGGGCTGGAAAATTGCAGAATTTGCATTTTCAAGATCAGGGAACATTCATATACTCAAGCACTTTCAGCCTTTTACATCGTGCATTTTTACAAATTAAATTAAAGTTTTAAGTATTATGATATATTTTATTTATCGCTTTGTATACATTTTGAAATATTCCCTAATTTTTGTGAGCAGTGTATTCAAAATAACCAACTGTTTGATAAGTAATAACAGCAAGCAGTAACATGGTTTGTTATGATTTCTCAGATTTCTGCAAATATAACATTTATGCTTATGAATTTTTTCTTTACAGGCTTAAACTGTGATGAATGTGCACCTGGGTACTATGGAAATCTGCTGTTGCCAGGAGCTAGTTGCAGGGAGTGTTTCTGCCATAACAACATAGACCCCAATGATGGCGATGCGTGTGATTCTGTAACTGGAGAGTGTCTTCGCTGCATGCATAACACACACGGGCCACAATGTGAACTGTGCAAACCGGGTTATTATGGCAACGCTCTGCTCCAGAAATGCAGAAGTATGTAGTTTGAAAGACAGTTGTCACAGTTCTTTAGTATACTGCGGTCATTGGAGAATTATGAAACACTTCATAGCAGTAGAAGAAGTGATATATAGTTAGTATGTGTAAGGTTATGTTGATTATTTCTGTGTTATCCTTTAATCCTAGACCATCTCTACATGTGTTCACAGGATGTACTTGTGATCAGCAAGGCACAGAGGTGTCTAAGTGTCCCCTGGACAGCCCTTGTTTGTGTGATCAGGTGACTGGCCAGTGCCCATGTCGTGTTGGTGTGGGAGGCATTCAGTGTGATCGCTGTGAGGACGAATACTGGAATCTGACTGGAGAGTTAGGTTGTCAGACATGTAATTGCCACCCAGAACACTCTGTCAGCAATCTGTGCAACAAGGTGCGAGGCTATATTTAGCATTATGCTGAGTAACAAAAGGATTTCAAATATTAATGGCCATATATCATCCTCTCTCTGTGTATCCAGGTTACAGGCCAGTGTCCATGCGAGCCAGGATATGGTGGCAAAGAATGTGAAAAATGTGCAGCAAATCACTTTGGAAACCCAGAAATTCAGTGCATGCGTATGTGGCTGAAGACTAGTCTCTGTGTCATTTTTATTTTATAGTCTGTTTCTCGTTAGAAGCCAGTATACCAATTAAGAACATAACCTCTCTTTTTACAGCTTGCGACTGTAACATGCAGGGCTCAGTGTACCCAGGTTGTGATTCTGACACTGGTGGCTGTTTGTGTCAGCCTGGTGTAGTGGGTGATTTGTGTGATGAGTGTGCCCCTGGACATGACCCAGTCTTCCCAGCCTGTGAGCCATGCCATCCTTGTTACCACCTGTGGGAAAACAATGTCACTGACATTTTACAGGCAATTGAAATCATGCATTTGTTGGTCTCTAAACTTGGGGGAAAGCAACAGCTCACTGACTTGCAACTTGAGGAGAGAATACAGAAAATCAATGAGAAACTATTGAACCTGGTTCGCTTCCTGAGCCGTAACCCAGATGAGCTAGCCAGCATTGAGAATTTCTTGAGTCAAATAAAGTAAGAGGTTTTCTAGCCTATGCAACTTATATATTAGTGTTTTGGCAAGGAAAAGAAAAGTAAAAACATAGTTTTGAATCTCAATCTTCTCTGATTTTTCAGGAACATTACAGAGAGCATAGATGTAAACCTGATTATCATGGATCCATCCAAACTGCTGGACACAGACATTGACAACATTCATCATGAGTTCAAGAGGCTATTGGATGAGCTGCAGAGAAAAATTAAAGAAGTGAAAAAAGTAGATCTAAAATCACTCAATTGTAAGTATGTTTCAAACATAAAATGTTTTTGGTTCATTGTTGGAAGCACATTACTGTTAGTAGCTCATTTCAGTAGCTTATTTATAGAAATGTACAAATATCTGAATTGAACTTTTAGATTATGTTATTGCAAAGATGTTCAGACATTCGAATAGTCACATCGTGTTTTGGTTCTTGTATAATGTAAATACTGTGTGCAAACTATACATAAATGTATCAGAGATGCATCTGAAAACACAAGTGGAACTTGGCAATGGCAATGTATACAACAAACACACATTATCAATCACACATACAGTAGAAACAAAATATAAATGTGCAATATGCAATTAAAACATAAAAAACATACCTTTCTGTCTGCACAAAATTAAAAAGTAATGAGTCCAAAATGACTAATTTCATAAGGCAATCTCACCTTTAAGCAGATTACAGACTTATCCATTTTACATGTCTACTTTGGCAGAGAAACTTGCAACACCTAAAATATCTGTGCCCAACACAGACCATTAACATAGACATGACATAACATTCCTACTGAAGTAAAAAAAAAAAATCATGAAAATAAATTGCATATATAAACAAAGCATCAGTGTATAACATAAGTAATATTTATTGCAGTTAAAATACACATGCTAAACATTTTTCAATTGGTCAGGCACTTTTGGCTGCAGCATCCAGAGTTAGAAGACAGATGTTAAATATATAATATTTCTGTCATACTTTGTTATAATGTTTAAGACCTTCAGTCATTACAGCAAACTGACATTGATCGGATGGTCATTAAAAGGGTCCCTTCCTGTATACTATTGCATTGTGACTATTAACCATATACAGTCGAATCCGATTAATAGGACCACCGGTTAATGGGACCAGCCTCTTATTCGGACCAAATCCTAAAGTACCGAAACAAATCCTATTATA